>JZKD02S2363689.1:6230-18339 GCA_000966675.3 Picea glauca
TCATACCTTTGAAATCTTGGGCCCCAACGCTTGAGATTTTTTTTAATGAAAACTACGATAGAATATATACTCTTTGGACTGCAAAAATGTTTGACTCGATCCTTTTGTTTTTCTTCTAGAAAAAGTAAAAATATCATTATTAAAACATCCTCATGTTTTTCATTAAGCTTTGATACATACTTCACAAATGATGAGACATGTGGAATGGCATAAAGAGCATAACCATCAAAATTTCGAACATTGTTTCCCATTTTAGAGGGAGCTTGTTTGGGTATCCCTTAATATCCTTCGTATCAAGAGGAGGAACATTTCATGAAGTTCCCATGGTGCCATAATTCCTTCATTTGAAAATATGCAACTTTATACAAAATTTGAAAATAGAATGACACCTTCTACAAAAACATTTGCATGGAGTAGCCAAGGTGAATCTTCAATGCCTTTGCAATTATGCTTGCTTCACCTTACAATCATAAAGTCTTCAAAATTTTCATAGGGAAAAGGGATTTTTCCCTCAATGGAGTAGCCATATGAGTATACTTAGGTTAAGCTTTGGTTTACACTCATCAAAAAGTGTTGAAGCATAGACTTCGAATATCCAAGAAGAATGACTCAACTCTCCCCAAAAATGGCACCAAAATGTTACCACACAATCTAGCACCTTGTGCAAATCCTTCACAATCCACCAAGACAAGTGGAACATGGAAGATGTAACCACTATCACCTAGGCAACAACTTCCCTCTCTTTAGTGAAGGAATAGTATCCAACACAAGGGAGGCTTCCCCAATAGCCTCCAGAAATCCCTAGGCAAGACACAATCAAGTCCAGGGCCCCCTGGGGTGACTACTAACACTACCACCAAGATAAGGATAAGTGAAGTGAAGGAAAGGTAGTGAGATAAGACAATTTCTATATTTGGAGTGTAGAAGATTCAAGCCTAGAGAAAAGGTTTTCCAAGTCAAGAATGAGTTCAGTAGGATGCCTAAACACTAAAAATAAAGAAAGAGTCTAAGGATGTGGTAAAATTTGCAAAAAATATATGAAATATCAACAGTAAACTAGTTATAACAAGTAAGAAAATTATTACAACACTAAAAATATATAGTCTTAACAATATAAAGATTATTTCAACAGTAAAATAGTGAATTTTTAGTAGCAATAATTTTTTTTTACAACAACATAGTTAATTTTCAACAGTAAAAAGATAGCCCCTTGATCATATAATGATCAAGTAAATTATATGGCTAAATTCTAAGTTAAATCATGATTTTATTTGCCAACAAAATTAGAAAAACCAATAGCAAAAATTAGCCCTAAAACCCTATAAGTTTTTCCTTAGATGGTTGTAGTAACACTTCAAAAAATAGTATTAGGGTTTTGGTATTGAGTTTAGGGTAGTAGTATGCCTAAATACCCTAGATGTTTAGATTATTGTCGCTAAAAATGAAAAATGCCAACAAATAAACCCTAACCCTAACTCTAAGTAGTAAATTTCAACAATTTTGATTGACTATTATGGAGAAAAAGATTAGTACCTACTCCTTTGGGAATATGGGGTAAAAAAGAAGTCCCTCTTTGAGAGAATGAAGTGGATAATTTTAGGGAGAGGCTCAGAGGTTGTCCACTACTAACACTAGGAAATTCTCCTAAAATGTTTGGGGGATGATACAAGGGACGATTCCTCCACTAGTAAACCTTCCAAGGATTTTGATAATGGGGTTTGTTTAAAAATTATCAAAGAGGATGAAGAATCACCACTTGAGAACAACATCAATATAACAATGCATAATTAAACAAAATCATAAGATGAAAAGAGTAGACTTACTCAAAACATCCTCCATCCATCAAAACCCTAATTTACATATCATCCAAGTAGTAAAATATCCACAAGCATTAGCTCCCAAATAAGCCACCCTAGTTAACCACATTCTTTGTGAAAGAGACAAGTAGAAGTAGACAAGCAGTGATAAATCTCCACAAGTAGCAATGATTTGAAAGAGAGAAGTGCTTATATTATTTATATGAGAGATTTAGCACCCTTCTCACACAATACAAGCCCTTAAAACATAAAATAATGCCTTTATCTCTCATAAACCCTAAAGATAAGGCAATTTTTTTTTTTTAAATTCCATGATACAAGAGTGGGTAGATATCTAAGACCCCCAATGTTGCCTCCAAGATGAAGTAACCTAGATAATACATCAATTAATCCCACAAATGAGTGCTTAAAAGCTCACACGTGTGGCATGTGTGGCCTCAAATGGGGATGACTCACTCCACAATTGTGAAAATAGGCTCAAAAAGTGAAACATTGTGATGGAAGGGTGCGACGTTTCATCTCCAAGGGTGCCTCAAAGCCTCCAAAAGGTGTGACATCATCAAAAGATGTCATGTCATCCTCAAGGAGCCCCAACATCTCGTCAAGGTGTCCAATCATCGTAAAGGTGCAACATCCATCCTCTAAGTGCAACTTCTCATGATCAAAGGGTAACATCCCTTCATTAAAGGATGCCATCGTGCCTTGAAAGGCGACACACCATCTCTTCAAGTGCAATGTCCTCAAGAAAAGGACCAACATCCTCCTCAAAAGGTGAAACATCCCTTCAAATAAATCGTCCTCTAGATGCAACGTCCCCATCATCAATGACCTCAAGATCATGTCCACACATGTTAGGGAGTCCCATGACCAAATACATGTGATCAAATGCTCGAACATCTTTCTAGGGGTGCCAAATGACCTCCCTCAAGTGATGGGGACAACCTCCATACAAGTGGGGTAATACCCCCCCCACCAATCATCCTGGAAAGGATCCAAGTTTCATTAATCATGTGCAATCGTCATCTAAGGAGAGGGATCATGTGGTCCAAGAGGAACCATGAAGACCAAAGGAAAAGTACACAATCCAAACACAACATATAAAGTGAGCCATGTTAATGCAAAATCCATTAGATAGATCTCATGGAACATCCTCTTCAAACTTCACACTAGCTTACAAAATTATGCAATTTGCCAAGTCTAGGTATGGGATGGTCATTATTTCCCCTTATTAGGTGTGCCAATACCTAGACCATGAGGTATGTCCCACAAAACCTATTGGTCCTAAGGTCTGCACTTGACTGCTAGAGGGCAGAGCTAGGCGACCTCAATTGTTGGAATGATTGGTTTCTTATAATTTTGGTTTGTTTGTTTGGATGATCAGCAGATGGGTAGGTTTTCAAGGATAGGGATCAAGTTGGACAATTTAACAACAATCACCACAATGTTTCCCTTAGCCAGTGGCATGCATGTTGGTGTAACAAATAAAGGATGCAAGAGTAGAATAGATAAAACAAACAAACATACAATTTGTTATCTGTAGCTGAAAATTTCAGATCTAACACATTGTATTAAGCTTAAAATAGTATTCAAAACACATTTTTCAATAGTTTGTACACACATTAGTTGAAAGAGAAATAACATTTTCTTTGTAAGACATTCAATGTGCATCCAAATAAGAAGAAAAGACAAGTAAGATTGAGAAAAGAAACAATCTGTTCACCAAAAATTATATTCACTGGGTGGAAAGCTTTGTAGGTCTTTGCAATTCATAAGCCAAAACTATATAATGATAGCTTAATACCCCACCCAAAAAATGAACCCTTTTACATTCAAAACTCCATCCATTTATCTTTATCCAGAGAGGGTTCAACTATCTATCTAGGATCTAAACTCTAAAGTTCAACTTTACATCACAATCAGATCATGTAGATACAACTTCATTGTTACTGTCTAGTTACAATCTGTAAACATTTCTTTGACTTGAATGGATTTGGGTTGAAGTGTCAGTTCATAACTTCCCTTCAATTCGACCTTAACAAAAAATATCGTTCTTATCAAAATGAAAATAACAACATATTACAAGTGGCAGCAATACCTTTAACTAAACCAACAAAACTCTATACGTGCAACTATAACTAATGTTGATCACTGAAGTGGAACAACTCCATAACAAAAGTCTTAAAAAATTTTAGTTGGCAGTTGATTGTGCATGGATTCCCATGTAGACCAACCCTGAATACTAGAACAAAACTTACCCAGAAATTGGCAAATTTTCGGGAAAATGGCCTCAAATATCTCTTCTATTCTCCCAAATAGTGATACCTATGTAAAAACTAAGAGATGTTTTTGTGAATGGGTCCATTACCAACAAAAACCTCTTTATTTTTAAAAAAATGCATCTCCAACTATTCAGAAGGAGTGTTGAAAGACATTGACTAAAACAAAGAAAACAAAATTTGCCAAATTTATGGGGAAAATGGCCTCAAATATCTCTTTGATTCTCCAAAACTGTAATACTTGTGTAAAAAATGAGAGAGTTTTTTGTGAATGGGCCTATTCTCAACAAAAACCTCTTTCGGTTTTCAAAAATTCATCTCCATATGTCCAGGAAGCATTCTGAAAGACAATGACTAAAACAAGGAAAAACATAGTTTTTCATAAAATTCAGGCAACGCCTTTGATTTTTCTTCTGCAGATTTTGATACTTTCTTTGTAATTAGTGTGTTGAATTTCAAGATCTTGTTTTTGTTGCTATAGACTCCGAATTTTCTGCTTCATTTCATCATTTTCTCGTTTCAGAGCTTGCACTTGGTGGTTGTCATCCATCTCCCCGTCAGCTTCAACCTTTGGCTTAAGCAATGTCTTTACCTTGCTTCCATCCGTGAGCCCCCGTTCTTCCTCTGTGACAGGTTTGTTGAGGTCAATGGAAATCTTGGATTTCCTTGGTCTCATTTCATATCTGGGTGCTTTTTCATATTTGTTATCAATAGTCTCTCTCACAGGTTCCTGCATCATCAACGTTTTTCCTTTGACCTCTGGTTTGACATCATGGGGAATCTACTCAGGGGTTAGCTCTGCATATGGAGTTATGTCATCAAAGTCCTACTCAAGATCTAGACCAAGGTCCACCATATTTTGTTCTGATTCTATATCTGCAAAGTACTTTATTTTTACAACAACATATTTTACACCTGAAGTCCCCCCTTCACTGTATTTCTGCTTTGTTTCAATGTAGATGACCTCAATTGCCTTCAAGGAATTTCCTTTTTTCCTGGAGTAATGGATCTTGCTTTATCTGATTGGGTTCTTCTTTTTGCAAGTAAGGTATTCTCTTTAGCTCGCTAGGTGGCTTTGGATGAACTTGCAGGTTTAGTGGAAATCTTAATTGCCTATGTTGATAATAGCGATCGAGGATATGCAATGCTTAGGGTTTAATTACCAGCTGTAATAATAACCACACACAACCCTGCAATAATAATAAATCGAGGCACAAACATGCATGGTATTAGCACAAAATTTGTAATGATGGTTGAACTGGTGGAAATGTGCATGATCTCGAGTGCACTGGGAGATGCAAACACATGCGAGGCGCTAACACACCTTTATTCAAACTTTTAAATATTTTTCTGAACATTAAAACTCATAAAACAACATGTTTTCTAATGTTTGCAAGAATAGGGGCATCCTTGCAATCAATGTATTTTTGCATCAAAAGGCCTAAGTTAACATGTTTGCAACCCAATAGTGACATAACCATGGCGATGTGTCTTATTCAATTCAAATCATGACTTGTATTAACCTTATAAAGAGCAAGGAAATGATGAAAAATAAATAGGAAGATAAAAACAAATTAAAATGACTCAACATACCATTGAAGAGAAACTAAGTAAAAAACTAGGTTGACAGATGGATGGGCTAATGGAGGAATATAAGGAAGAGGTGCAAACCTGGGATTTAACAGAACCCATTAAGGAGTATGTGCAATGGTAGTGGTGTGGATTGGAGTTTACTTCATGGGGTGGATGTCATTGACATGCAAGGCCATGTATGATATTCATCCTCATGAGTGTCTTTGTAGAGGGAGCACTTAGGAAATGAGATACCCTTTCCTCAACACCGTCTCTATCCAAACCCTTGTTTTCCTTTTTCTTTATACCTTTGACCTCTTTTGGCTTTTGACATTTTATTTGCTAAGTCCTTTTATAAGATATGCATTCATTGCATATGAATCGGGGTGATGGCCTCTTAGTGAGGGGGTAGAACTCATGCGTCTCATTTTTCTTGGTTTTTAATACTTTGCTTTTCTTATTTGTTTCTTTTCCTCACATTTTGAATTGGGGCTTTTGCTCTTTCTATGTATTGTTTTATAAAGTTGCATCAACCTTGAGCTTTCTAGCCCCTTCTTCTCATGGGATTATGAAGCAAAAACCTTTTTGGGATACATGTCACACCCAACCTAAAATAAAGGACAACAGATAGGTGATAGATGGAATGTGTTATTTATGGTAAGGGATATGGACACGTTACCCCCATTAAACCCCCCTCCAATAGTACAAATTTTCCCAAGCGTGACAACGCTTGACTAGAAAATGACATTGGCCACCAAGGTGAGACAAAGGAAAAAATCATAACTCCAAAGCATCATGATTCATTATCCAAATAAATCCATGATCACCATTTTCATGCCTCAAGTATCAACATTATCACTCAATATGAAGTGCTAGAACAATGTACCTATGTGTATGAATGCACCATATCATATGCGCGAGATAAGATGATAAAGGATGGAAGGCGTCTATGGGAAACTATTTGTGGAGAGTTCAGAACAACATCATCGGATCTATTGTCTGAAATGGATAAAAAAATTCTTCTCTAGTTACCCCTAGATGTGAGGGGCTAACATGAGAGATGGTCATGTAGAGTCTAAATATTTTAAGAAGATTGGAGGCCTTAGAAGCAACAATAAAGAAGCACAAAATCAATCTTGATTCTTATTCTCATGGACATGCATTTTTTGCTTATGTTTTTTGCTTTAATGCAACATCTACTTCTTCTTTTAAAGAGTGGCTTATTGATTATGGAGCATCTTATCATATTGCTAAAGATAAAGTATTTTTTTTTTGCTCTTAATGAATGTAACACCAAACAAATATTTGTTGGTGATGATAGATCTCTTAATGTTGTAGGGTATAGAATAGTTCATCTAGATGATGGTCATTTTAATGATGTATTACGTGTTCCAAGTCTCTCATGCAATCTTCTACCAATATATCAAGTCACTCATTCAGGTGAAAGTAAAACAATAGAGTTTTCACCTCAGAAGTTGTAATCAAGGATTTAAAATATCTTAAGCATGTCCTAGCAACTAGAATTGTTAATGATACCAGGTTATATAGATTTCCCAACTTTGGGTCATCGTATTTTCCATCAAATTTTAATGTTCATAGCGATGACTTGAGCAAACTTTGGCATGAGTGATTTGGTCATCTAAACTATCGATCATTGCAACATCTATGTAATTAAAATATGTTTCCTCTCATTTCTTGTAGAGATGGTCTTTATGTCGGCTGTGTTCTCGGAAAACATCGTCGAGACATTTTTTACAATTGTGCCTCTTAACATACCTCGACCCCCTTACAACTTGTTCATAGTGATTTGTGTGGTCTGCTTCCTTCTCCTTCTCTCTCTAGGTTCAAGTACTTCTTAACTTTCATTGATGACTTCTTCATACTCACTTGGATTTATTTCTTAAAACTTAAGAGTGAAGTTTTTGACATGTTTTTTCCTATAAGGCCTTTGTAGAAAAACAATTTAGACATCAACTACAAAAGTTAAAAAATGATAATGACGGTGATTGTGTTAACAACAAATTTATAACTTATTGCACTACATGGGGCATTTAGATGCAACATATTGTTCCATATACACCACCACAAAATGGTGTTGTTGAGAGAAAGAAGCACACCTTAAAAGAAATGGAAAATTGCATGATCCAATCTATGGGATTAAGTCTTCATTTTTGGGCAGAAGTCATCAAGTGTGCCAATTACATAGTCAATCACACTACCACAAAGACTTTAAAAAATATAACATTAGAAGAAGCATGGAGTAAAAATAAACAAAATGTAAGCCACTTTTGTATGTTTGGTAGTGAAGCATGGGCTCACATTCCTGATGAGAAAAGGAAAGAATTACAACCTAAAAGTGAGAAATGCATTTTTGTTGGATATTCCACATATGTAAAAGGTTATTTTTATGTTCCAACGCCTTAAATAATGATAAAAAGTCAATAATTACAATCCACTTTGAGGGGGGAAACTCCTTTTACAATATATCTGATTCAGAATACAATATGATATTAGATAAGATGATCCTAAGAATAGGTCTCTTTAGAATATATATATAGGAGACAAAGGGTACAATTATAATGAAAGGGTGCGAAAAAGGGGTTCAGAGCCTACATACAAATATAACATAAGAAATGTAATAATTCATTAAGGGGCCTAATAAGGGATTTTATACATAACATGGGCTTTGTCTAGGGCTTAGCAATCTTGATCCACATTTTATGATCATAACAAAATGAATACCAATTATTAACAGGTGCTTAACACAAAATGACAGAGGTACAGTAAAACTGGTTTTCTATTCAATAATGAAATAAGTTGAAACTATAAAATGCAGCGAAACAAGCTTGTTGGAATCGTGGCGGCTTATCTTTGAGAAGAGATGTGACGACTGTGCTCATTCGCAAGAAGATGATTACAATGAGGTTCCGAAGGCTTGTTTACAATAAGAAGGAATTCCAAAAACCCTAGACATCCAAAAACCCGACCCTAGGAGATGAAGCGCCAAAAGTCATGTGGGCCCCGTTTGAGTAAGTTAGTACATCAACTTCCCGGGGTCGTAACTTTTGCATACGATCTCTATTTTAGGAATATGATAGCCAGTTGGAAAGGTATCTTCAAGGAGATTTATTTTGGGGGATCAATCATGCATTAAACTATCATTGAGAAGCTCGATCCTGAAAAACCTTCATTTAGGCCCTCAAAATAGCCCCAGAAGTTCAAACTGCGAAAAATAGTAAATTGCCAAAATTGCTAGAAAACTGTCTTGAGCCAGTTGGAAAAGGTGGGTGGCCACCGATATCCACATGGATCAATCCTCCCTCCTTAGGAAGCAATGGTATCCATTGTGTTGAGGTCCCCCATTAGATGAGGAAATTTTTGCTGAATTTGGCCCCGGGTGAGCCACTTGCCTTGGTGCAGGAGTTGCCCTACTTTGACGACTCGATAAACTTGGATCCTTTGTTGTCGAGTTCCCTTGATATGTGTGTCCACAATATGGTCATTGGATGCTTGTTGTATGCAGTTGGGGTTGAGCTCTGTTGGTGTCATCTGTTCTTCTACTTCTGAGGTGTCCAATAATGGTGGGAAATAAGGGCAAAGGAGATCCACGTTGAACACTAGGTGCGGGCCAAGGAAAGGAGGAATGTTGAGCTCAAAAGAATTATCCCCCATGGCCTTGGTGATGGTGTATGACTCATAACGGAGTGGGCGAAGATTCTAATGGGGTCCTGTAAGGCGTTCTTTCTGCAAGTGCAACCAAACTTTGTCGCCCACCTGAAACTTATGTGGCACCCGATGTTGATCATGGCATTGTTTGTACTTGTCATTGGACTTCTGTAGGATATACTGAACCTTTTGGTGGATGTTCTGGATCTGCTTAATGAATCGGGTGGCTTTGTCAGCTTCAGTTGGATCAGGAGATGAGTCAGTCAAGGTGACCGCAAGGGGAAGTGAGACATCTATGGGACCCAATGGTTGGAATCCCAACCCCACCTGAAAGGGGCTGTGGCCAGTTGACCTATTGAGGGCTCCGTTGTAGCTATGCTAGACATAGGGAAGGCTCTCATCCCATGTGCGAGGGTGATTTGAATTATACATGTGAAGGATATGCACAATCAATATATTTATGACCTCGGTTTAGCCATCTGTCTGGGGGTGGAAGGTCATGGATTTTGTGAGATTGGTGTCCAGCAGTGACTAGAGGCTCGACCAAAATGTGATAAGAAATCGACTATCCCGATATGAGACAATGGTTTGTGGGAGTCCAAAATGTACCCAAACTCATTCAAAGAAGAGCTTGGCAGTGGCCTCTGCTGTGATGCTCTTCTTGCAGGCAACCAAAATCGCCATCTTAGAAAAGCGATCAACAACCACAAAAACATAGTCATTTCCTCGCTTGGTGGATGGGAGGCCTGACATGTAGTCCATTGAGATGGATTCCCATGGCCTGCTAGGAGTAGGAAGAGGGGTGTAGAGGCCCTATTTCTTAGTGGTCGGTTTGGCAATAACACAGACAATGCATGACCTGATATACTTGCTGACCTTCTGTCGAAGTTTCAGTTAGTAGAAATGTTTATGTAGCATCGCCACTGTCTTTTCAACGTCGAAGTGTCTTGCCACCTGACTGTAGTGGGCTTCCCAGATCATCTTCACTCACTCGCTTGATGGAACACATATATGGCCAAGACGACATAGCAACCCATCCTGAAGATGGAAATTATCGACAACTACGTTTGCACCCAACATTTGGTAGGTGGTGGTGAAGTCCGGGTCTGTCTCATAGAGTTGGGGCCATCCAGAGGTATCATGGCCACAAGAGTCTAGCACCATGGTGAGTGCCACAACTAGCAGTCTACTGAGGCAATCAACGATGCGATTGGTGCTTCCTATTTTATACTTGATGTTGAGGTGGAATTGATGCAAGTATGTTGACCACTTTTGATGGTGGTCATTCTGCAATTTTCCTTGTGTCTGCATGAACTACAGTGGCTTATGATAAGTGTGGATGACTGCCTCCTTCCCAAGAATGTAATGTCTCCACTGGCGGCAGGCTTGCACAATGGATTGCATTTTTTTTGTCATAAGTAGGGTACTTACGGACAATATCAGATAATGTCTCACTATGATAGGCCACGGGGTGGCTGTGCTGAGTGAGAACGATGCCCACAACATAGTTTGAAGCATATGTCTCGATCTCAAAGGGTTGTTGCAGGTCTGGTAGTGAAAGTACTGGGGCTGAGCACAAGCATTGCTTCAAATCATCGAACGCTTGTTGTTGGGATTGACCCCACACAAATTTCACCTTACCACCACCCCTGGTTATTTGGCTGAGGGCCTATGCAATATGGGAGAATCCCAACACAAACCTGCGGTAGAAATCGGCAAGGCCTAAGAAGCTTCGAAGCTCAGTGAGTGTGGTTGGGGATGGCTAGTCATGGGTGACTTGAATCCTGGCTGGATCCACATGTATGCCATGTTGATCAATGATGTAGCCCAAGTAATGGACCATGTCCATGCCGAAGGAGTATTTTTCCAAGTTGGCATATAGCTTGTGCTGCCGTAGGGTGTGTAGAACCTGCTGAATATGTTGCAAGTGTTTGACCCAAGTCTTGCTGTAAATGAGAATGTCATCCAGATACACCACTACGTATTGGTGAATGGTCGCAGGATGTCGTCCATCATCCTCATGAAAGTGGCTGGAGCATTTGTCAAACCGAAGGGCATGACCAACCATTCAAAAAGGTTTTCCTTTGACTTAAAGGCGGTTTTCCATACATCTGTCTGTTCTATCAAAACTTGGTGGTAGCCATACTTCATATCAATCTTACTGAAGTACTTGGCCCCCATGAGTTGATCAAGGAGGTCATCGATTCAGGGAGTCGGGTATCCATTTCTGACCGTGATTTTATTCAGAGCCTGGTAATCAATGCAGAGTCGACATGTTCCATATTTCTTTTGTACTAGCACGATTGGGCTCCCACAAGGTGATGAGCTAGGACGGATGTGACCCTTGTGGAACAGTTCTTAGACTTGTCGCTTGATATCCTCATTCTCTAACAGAGAGCGGTGATAGACTGACACATTGGGCAGCGGTGCGTCGGGGTTCAGATTGATGGGGTGCTTGACTTGGCAGTGCAGAGGTACCTCGGTAGGTGAGGAGAAGATATCCGAGTATTCTTCCACGACCTTATCTACTTACTTCTGTTGTGTGGAGAGGTTGGTTGCAAAGACCCTGTATGTGGTTGTGATCTTTCGCTTATTCTGAGAGTGAATCACGAAGAAGACAAACTTCCCCATATGAGAGATGACCTTCCTGCATTACTTATCAAAGATCAAGGAAATAACACTAGGTGGGACTGCCTTGGGTATCCTGTACAATTTCCTATTCAAAGTAATAATAACACTACGAGGCCTAGACTCATATACATCATGACGTTTCCATAA
>JZKD02S2363700.1:3634-18367 GCA_000966675.3 Picea glauca
TATTTTTCATGTACTTTGACTTATAGTACACTCATCACTTCACTTTTTTATTTAAATAATTTCTTCTTTGCAACCAATTTGATTACTTTCACCTTTTGGGGCTTCTAGATGACTCGTGAGGGTTCTCCAACTTCACATGGCCATAACTCTCTAACCGTGAGGATTTATGTGACGTTCCACATACCACCAGAAATGGCATGACATGTGATATCCATCTAGAATAGTATTATCTTCAAATATATTAAAACTAATACCATTGCAAATCAAACAAATGTGGGTCCATTACCCAAACCTTTGTGCTTCCAGAATTCGCTACTAGACTTTCTTCAAGGGTTGACATCAATGACAACCAACCCAATTAATCAACATCCTCTACCGAAATCTATGTTTTCTACATGTTTGTTCTTAACCTCATATTGATTAGTAATTTATATCCACAGTCGTCTCTACAAATTTTAATTTCACTTTTTAAAGATGGCTATTCTATTCACAATTTGTTGTATGACAACTCCTTTGTGGTTGACAGGTTTCTGAGTAGGAATGCATATGATGATAGACTCCCATCCCCTCATCTCTGTAGAAAATTGGTTATTGGAGTCCCAATAGATACCTCGGATGAGACTTCACTTGCATGCAGGTGATGGTGAAAGGGTCGGTATATGAAGGGTTTTGTTAGTTAGATAATTGTAACCAAGGGTATTACAACCACACGCCAACAAATGGTTATGTTTCCAAGACCTAGAATATGTGATTGAGGGAATGTTTTTGAGGCCAAATAAGAAAGAGATCACCAAATGGATAGAAAGCAAGGAATGATAATTTGATTGGAAAGAGAATAAAAACCCTCGAATGAGAAACGAGCAATGGATGAAAAGCTATGTGTACATAGAGTTGCATGAGATTTTATTTAGAAATTTTTTTATTATCTTAACTAAATGGTTAGAAAGGTTAGTGGAGAATACCGAAAGATTCCATATTGCAATGTCGAGGAGCTCGACTCCTGAGTTGGTAATACAATTGAAATCTGTAAGTAGAAATACTTCCTGCGTCATTGATTTCTGGTTGAACAATATATTGGGAGGTTATATTATAGAGTTTGTAGTGGATTGTACCTAGTCATATAGTTTTGCAGAGAGGGATTTCTTTAATGGTCTTTTTGGTAGGTTTATGAAATCATTGGGTACCTAGACAAATGTGTTGTTGTATGACAAGTGTGTGATGACAATGGATTTTGAAAGCTAAGGGGCTTCATGCACATAGGGGAAATAGGGGATGACCAAAGGATAGTATTAAGGTAGGAAATAGTGAAGGAATAAATGAAGAAGGGGGTAGGGATTGAGGATTAAAAGAAACAAAGAAGGTGTATCATAAGAGGAATATGGGTTTGGAGTAATTCATAGTGGAAGGAGGTACAAGAGGTTGAAGAATGGGGATGAGAAAGGAGAGTCACGCAATGAGTTTGAGAGGAAAGAACTATACATAATAGCCCATATCATGGAAATACCGTACATATAAGGAGAGGAAGAGGATTCTTAGTTTGATCCTATAATAGAAGATTCGTTAAGTCGTACTCAAACTAGGTATTGTGTCAATTCCATGACCTCATGTGCATCACCTAGATCTGAAGTAACATTTGAGGATTTGTTAAAAGCACTTATATTCAGCAACAACAGACAGAGTAGCAGTAGAGAGAGAAATGAAAGTAGTGAACCAAGTCAAAGTCAACCAACATCGTTGAGGGGATGTACTACACAAAAAAACATGGAAGAATTAGAAAACACACAGAGACTGCTTGAATTCCAGGGAGTTAGGTTGGAGGACCCAAAACATCATCTATTTTTATGTGAGACAATTTGGGATGCGAATTATGTCCAAGATGAGGCCGTAAATATTGTGTAGCTAGAAACACAATTTAGAGGCCACACATTAGTATGGTATACAAAACTACATAGTACCACACTTACATGACAAGCAAAGACTTTAGCAGAAATTAGACAAGCATTATTGAAAGATTTCAAGAAGCCAAAATCTAAGTCGTAGTACATTAGAGAGTTGAAGGAAATCAAACAAGTGCACAATGAGTCAATATGGGACTATGATAAAATATTTAAGGATTTGATGGGTAGATTGACATTCGAGATCCCTGATCATCAACACCAAGAATGGTTTATTATAGGACTACTACCACACATTTTCCAACCATTGATTCAATAGAAGGTTGCATTCCAACCTGAATCTTTGGATATTGAAATGAAGTAGGAAGAATTCCTTGTATGAGATGGTGGGGGGATGATGCAAGTCCAAATTCATTTAGCTTCCTTGAAAATTCAATTGGAATAACTAACAAAAGGTAAGGAGAGGTGGGAACAATTATGGCATACCAAGTGTAGGACTCAAGGCCACCATAAGGATGAATTCCCAACATTTGTGTAGTATTTGGAAACTGGAGCACCAGACCCATTACCAGGGGGAGGATACCGTGAAATATGTAAGAAATGGGGACATCATCCGACTGAGTTTCCATTAGTACAAAAATACCAAACTATGTCAAGAAATCTATTTTGTAAATTTTGTAAGTCAGTAGGGAATAAGGAGAAGGATTGTCACACATTCGATTTGATTAGAGAGTGTACTGGAGATATGTTTAAATTTTTGGAGGAGAATGCTGCGACATAAAGAGGTGGTCCATACTATATTAATCAAAGATGCTTTAATCCAAGAAAAAAGCAGGATTTGGCAGAGGTCGAGGCAGAGGAAATTTTGGTAGAGGGGGTAGAGGCACAATAATCTTCTACAATTGTAATCAACCAAGACACTTAGCTTGTGACTACCCAAATCCTTGTACAAACTAGACCTATTGTAGAGCACTAAATCATGTGACAAAATATTGTCCTCAAATTCTTATGTAGTGGCAAGGAAAGGGAATCAAAACCAGAACCAGAATCAAAACGAACAAAATATATCAATCAAGGAAGACAATGAAGGACCTAGAATAGCAGTTGTGACACATGGAGGAACTAGAATAGGGGATAATGAAAAGAATAGAGGGAGGTAGGCTGAGAAATGGGTAAGGAAATCAACAAGACCTATGCTAACATTTTACGCTTAGTCAACAAACGATACGTATCAGAGGAAAATAAAAGAATGACCAGATTGGGTAGAATCAACGTCATTTGCACCTCCTTTGGTCGACACACCTTTGGTCTATGAACATACTATAGAATAAAATCTATTTGAGAAGGAAATTAATCTAAGCGCATTTTTGAGAAGATGTGTAGAACTGATGAAAGATGAAACTGCACTTAATGCATTATGCAAAATGATTGATCATTGCACACAAGAAAGGGAAATTCCTACCACACAGAGGGTAGTGAATCAAGTACTGTGAAAAAAAAGGACCATCAAAGAGTTCAAATTAAGTATGAAGAAAGGAAACTGTGATGTGGATAATGTAATTTTAGATTTGGGGTCCCATGTAAATGTGTTACCAAAGAAAACATGGGAAATGATGGGTAAACCCAAGTTGATTTGTTCTCCTATTTAGTTAAGCCTGAAAAACCAACACAAGATAATACCAATTGGTCGATTGATAGGGATACCTATGAATATATATGGGGTGCATAGCATAGAATAATTCGAAGTCATTGAAATCATGGATGATAGTTAGCCATATCCAACACTAATGGGGTTAGAATATCCCTTTGAGAATCAAACARTTATTAATCTGAAGATGAGGGAAATTAAAATTGAGGTAGGAGAATTTAAGGTTACGAGACCTTTGGATCCTACAAAAGGAAAGAGTTATATCRAACTAGCTAGAGGGAACAAAACTAACAACTTATATACTATGACTATGCGAATGGATGACTATGTTAACCCCACTACAGATGGAGCACTAAGTTGGAGAAGAATTATCTCATGTGTGTCGGACTCATATGATACTCTGGAACATTGAAAGTAGAGGATGCATGAAGTATCCACTAGGATATGTGCCCGCGTTACTCGATCATTGAACTGAATTGGAATAGAGCTATCTGAACCTCCCAAATATGAGCATTTGACTAACAAAGAATATTTTGTACAATTGCTTGAATTGCAAATACCAGAGAAAAAAATAATGTTGGTATTAGATGTTGTCTTGAAGGATACTCTATCTAGATGGAGGGTTGCACATAAAGATGGAATGAAAGACTGGTTGCATTTTATAAAACCAATGCAAGTGAGATCTAGTAATGAGGTTGAGTATACTTCACATAAATATACAGGATTAAGTGACCCAACAGATCATATTGCATAGTGAAAAAACATATGGGGATTGATACCGAATAAGGAATGGACACACAAGTTTATACATACACTGGATACAATTCCTAAGAATTCATACCTAGAACTAGAAATGACTAGGGAAACAACAAACCAGGATGAGCTAACTAAAATGTTTAAGGTAAAATTTATTTTTGAACATGAATCTCCAGTAGTATATGCATCCTTATAGGTCATTAGAAACAATATTTTTTTCAGAAGGGTCTATAAAGGTAGTGCATGTGTGTAGTGTGCATAGAGCTTCTATGATTGTTCATGGATTACTGGAATTCTATAATGTTGCTAAATAATAAGAAGACGAGGAATATCCAAGGAATATACAAGTACCTAAAACTAAGGGGGAATGTCTAGTAGAAGGAACCGAGCTTGAATTTTTTGCGTATACATAGCAAATAAAGACACCAAAGGTAAATATTGGGACAAAATAAAATCCAAAGTTTGCGTAGATAGGCGATTACTAGAATGATGAAACTTTGGAGAAGACTACAGATTTATTGCATGAGTATCATGATATATTCCCAACTATGTTCTCAAATATGAAGGGGATAGATGGTGAGTTAGGATAACTGAATATCAATTTGAAACAAAATACTAAGCCAGTGAGAAAGAGACCCTACAAGTTAAATCAAAAGTATAAACAGAAGGTGAAAGCATAGATAGATTGAATGTTGGAAGCAAGAATCATCGAAATAGTAGTGGAATCAGAATGGATAAGTCCAATGGTAGTACAGGATAAGAAAACATGGGGAATTAGGATTTATTTATACCTAAGAAAACTAAATTATGCCTGTCTATATGATCCATTTCAAACACCTTTCATAGATGAAGTACTAGAGAATGTAGGTGGGTAGGAGGCCTATTATTTCACAGATGGCTTCTCAGGATATCACCAAATAAATATTACATATGAATAAAGACATAAGACTACCTTTGTGATAGAGTGGGGAAGTTATCAGTACATAGTGATGCCTTTAGGGCTGAAAAATGGACTTGTCCTTTTTTCAAGAGTAGTTGTCGCAACTTTTAAGGAATTTGTTCATAAGTTCCTTGAAGTTTACTTAAAAGATTGGACTGTGTTTAGTATATTGAAATATCACATAGAAGTACTCAGTTTAATTTTGTATAGGTGTAGACAATGTCATATTTCACTGAATCTAAAGAAATTTATATTTTGTGCGCCTTTTGGAATTTTGTTGGTCCACATGGTATGTAAGCAAGGATTGCTAGTGGATCCAACCAATATTGCAGTGATTTTTGGACTTACATCCACACACATCAGTCAGACAATTGAGATAAACCTTGGGTCATACATGATACTACATGAAGTTAATTAAGGGTTATGTGCAAATTACAACACCTATGGAGAAGTTGTTAAAGAAAGAAGATAAGTTCCAGTGGAATCAGGATTGTCAAAAAGGTTTGGATACATTGAAGAATAAATTAGAGACCACACCAATTTGGATGTTTCCATATTTGAAGAAGGAATTTCATGTTCATTTGGATACATCATCCATAGCTTTAGGCACATTATTATCTCATCTAGGAGAAGAATACATAGACTATCCAATTGCATTTGCAAGAAGGAAATTGTAGACAGTAGAAAATAATTACACTACAAAAAAACGAAAAGGATTAGCAATGGTATATGCACTGAGGTTTAGACATTATTTGTTTGGTTCTCATTTTAAGATATATACATACCATTCCTCACTAAGATACTTAGTGAACAAGCCAGTGTTGGGGGGAAGAATATGAAAATAGTTGTTGTTTTTCTAGAAATATGATTTTGAATTTGTTGTGAAACCAGGGAAGTTTAATGCAAGACCGTATCACTTATCACGCATACTATCAGGAGAAGATGCAGGGAATCTAGATGAAATATTGTTGGATGCACAATTATTTGCAATTAAAATAGTGGACGACTATTTCACAAACACTGTACATTTTTAAGTACAATAATGGGCCTGTCAAACATGATAGTGGCATAGAAAAAACAATTAGTTGTTAAAGTAGCATATTATCAGTTAATTTCATGGAAATTATACAAATCAGGTGTTAATGGGATATTAAGAGGATTTGTGTTAGAGCATGAAAGGCCAGTGATATTATGAGAAGTGCACAAATCTATTGCAGTAGGACATTACACAAGTAAAGAAATAACGCATAATATCTTTTGTGTAGGGCTCTAGTGGCCCACATTTCACAAGGATGCTAAAGAATACTATCAGTCATGTGATTTTTGTCAAAGAGTGGAAAAGACATACAAAAGGGATGATATTCCTTTTCATCCATAGGTTACATTGCAGGCATTTGATAAATGGAAAATAGAATTTGTTGGACCAATCAACCCACTAGCGAGAAGATCGAGAACTAGGTATACAATCATTGAGAAAAAGTGTTTGACTAGATGGGTAGAAGCAACACCAGTGAAAGACTACACCATGGAGACTTCTACGAGGCTTCTATTTGAGGATATAGTTACACGATTTGGATGCCCATGCATTATACTCAGTCATCAAGGGACACTCTTCTTGAATAATACGATTGCAACAGTGACTGAGGAGTTTCAAATTCACCATCATAGGAGCATGCCATATCACCCTAAGGCCAATAACACGGTAGAATATTTTAATAAAATGATGGAGAATGCGTTAAAAAATATCTTCAATGTAGGAAGGGATGATTGGGACTTTAGGATCCATGCAGTATTATGGGCATATAGGCCTACTAGTAAAAATTTGACCGGAAAAACATCTTTTAGGTTGGTCTATGGACAAGAAGTAGTAAATGACGATGGATTTTCTTGTGCCTATCCCATGCATTGTAGGGATTACTAATCTTTCAGAATCTGGTGCAATAGAGGAGATATTGTTACAGTCGATACATTAGAGGAAGAATGATTTTTTGTAGGGTTCCATCAACAAGTTTAGAAGGAAAGAGAAAAGGCATGGCATGATAGACATATTAAACATAAAAAGTTTCAAGTGGGGGACTTAGTATTACTATACAACAATACGTTTATGTAACATCTAGGGAAGTTTCAAATCCATTCAACATTTGTTAGAACCATATGTGATTAATCATGTGATGGAGGCAGGCGTTGCACAGTTGGAAATGTTGAATGGAGAAGTCTTGGAAGGAATGGTGAATGGCAATCGACTGAAACTTTATAGGGACAACCGACCTAGTGTGCACTAGTTTGACTTGTGAGAGAAGCTTTGAATTATATTAGTGTATTATAGTAGGAAATATAAAAATAAAAATTAAGAAAAAGTAGAAAAAAGAAATAGAAGAAAAAGTGGAAAAAGAGAAAATAAAAACGAAGGAAAAAACAGGAAAAAAATGAAGTTAAAATGAGAGTAAAGGTACAGAAAAAGTGAGTGTTGCATAGATAAAAGAAACAATACAAATAAAATTAGGTGTGCACAGAAGCAACGTTTATAATAGGACTATCACCACCATTAAAGGAATTAAAAGGGGGGAAATTGTGGTTAAAGAGCATTAATGACAAGTCATAAAGATGATGTGTAGAAATAAATGGAAAAAGTCATTGGGGATCATAAAAGACTAGCAGTACAAGGAACAAATCTAACGAAAGATATGGCAGCAAAGTAGCATTAAATAAATCATTCATCACACCACTAGTGGACTAGACAGTTAATTCAGACGCAAAGGGACATGGACAACTGGAGAAGGGGCACAAAAGCCAGGAAGGGTCAACAAGCATTGGTCATTGTAACTTAGAGTTACATGTGAGTAAGAGCGAGTTGAGAACCCTATTATAGAAGCCAAGAAAAACACAAGAGCTGAAGCATTTTTGTTGGTAACCAATTTATATAAATGGCACCACCAAAATCAACAACACCCATACCAAAGAAATCCCAAACAAGAGGGAAAACAGTAGAACCGGAAGTTGCGGAAACTCTCGGAGCATCATCGCCAGAGACGAGGTTTCCTCGAGATTACATTCCTCCAAGGAAGGATGTTTCCACACAAGTTACATTGTCGAATACCGCCAAATATGAATTGGTGACGCCTAACATCCCCGATGGGGTAATCATAGACAAAGACATGCTAGGGAGGGTGCCCTAGCTCAAATATGGAGACCACGATATCACATACACGACATAGTTACCTAAACTTGCGTCACAACAATACCTAGAAATGAGACTAGATCCATCAATGAATGAGAGAATACATGTGCCAAAGGTATGGGCCATAGGATAGGAGCAAGCAGAGATACTAAACCTATTCGACATCACACACTTCTGCAGGAGCAACAAGGTGAATGCATGTATTAATTTTCTCTTAACCTGTATGCATGGTGATTATATTTGGATGTAAAGGATAATCTCTACAGATATAGACCTGATTCCAAGGATCACATGCTTTCCAACACAGGGGGAAGATCCAACCTTGCATTTTACTGAAAACAAGAGCGAGAAATTTTTATCAGAGGCCATGAGGGAAACATTTGGCACAATTAGAGGTGTGTGAGGGTTGGATGTGTCAAGAATATGTGACCCAAAAGTAAGGATTGTGACGTAGGAATTAGAATGCAAGTTACTTAGGAAATGAAGAAAATACCAAGTGCCAGTGAGAGTAATAGTTGTGGTGGATAAGTTTGTTGAATGGGTCTCGATGAGTTGGGTGCCTTTATTATTGAACCAATTCCTGATCGACTACACAAAAGCATAGAATAGAGGCATGGAATTACATTATCCATTGATGCTAATTCTAATTGCGCTTGCAACATGGTAAGAGTCAGAGGATGCACAATTCTTGGGTCTAAGAGGTAGGCCATGCTTGGAAGCAAAGTACCATAACTTTTGTTACACAAGTAACAAAAGAAGACAGATAAAAACTAAAATGGAGTTGTTTCTATACAGTAATGATTCATAAGTGCATCAAGAATACACCACGCATTTCACCACAATTGGTAGAGGTGTACACCTCGATTCCATTGTTATGGGTGGATTGACACCATATCTATATACAAGAAAATAAGTACCCAAGAGAGGAATGGGTCCAGGAAAATTACAAGATCAAAACAGAAGACATCCACCTAATCATGCATGATTGGGATCTATATTGGAAGGTTCCTATGAACAAAACAAAGATAGAGAACCCTAAAAATGACGTAAAAGAATAAGGTAATGGGCATGGAAATGAATAGGGAAAAGACATAGAAAATGTGTAGTAGACAGTCCCAACAGTCAAAGAGAAGAGGAAAGACAAGGTTAATGGGCCAAGAACAATTGCGTGCAAGAAGATGAAATCTTTCAAAGTATCAACTATCTATACTTTGACAAATGATGACATCGATAGAATCGACTATCAAGTGAGGGATGTCACAGATGAAGCAATTGAGAAAGTGTCGAGAAAAACAAGAAGAATTACTCTAGAAGGTGAAAGAACAATTATCAACATTACAATATCTCTTAAAATAAGAAAGGATAGCACTAGAGTGAAGATATGGTGAAGGACCATCAACAAGCGCAATTGGGGAAGCATGGACCACCAATTCTTACTTTTCAGACATGGAAACATGGAACAGAGTGTTGGAGATCTAACTATATGTTATTGAGTTCCTAACACCCAATATGGAGGAGCATGTACACCTACTAAGTCACATGGAATTAGTCCTTTCATATATGATCGCAACAATACTACAAGGATTGCACAGGAAATACGATTCCATGTAGACTCAACGTTAAGAGAGTTGGTGAAGGTAGCTACGGAGAAGAAATATCTATAACAAGATTATACAATTCACTTATAGGAGAAGAGAACGATTGAGGAAAAGGATGAAAATATATTGAAGGAGAATAGAAATGTTGAGGAAAAGGATGAGAGAATATTGAAGGAGAAGGACGAGGCTAAGAAACATGAAGAGCGAATATAAGAGGCCATCCATAAAATCTATAAGGATATTCTATAAATTTCGATGGTGGTCGAAGCCATACTTTAAGAACAAGTCTCAACAATCATGGAAGTCATTAAAGGCCTCTGCACCGGTATCAGAGAATTGGAATCATGCACGACACCAGAGACACCACCTGAGGAAAAGGAACAAAAATGAAGAATCAAAATGACCTCAGTAGAAAGTATTAAGAGTCTGGATGAGGAGTGAGGAAAGCACACATATTTGGACAAATATGTTGGAGGATCCAGAGATGAAGGTTGTGGAAGCTATATTAAGGTATATGTGGGTAAAGGAGAAGAAGGATTCAGGGAATATAAGTACGTTTAGACCATATTAGTGCATGATAGCCATCCTCAAAAACATGTAGACATACACTAAAATAGAACAGATAAGGGAACAACATAATATTTTGCAACAACGATTAGTAACGTTGTAGCATAATGAACTAAGGATAATAGTGGAATTGGCATTTTCCTAGAACATGGTAAACAAATAAGCACACAACACTGAGGAGAAACTCACAACCCTCATTTCGTAGGTCGTAGAGGATATTTTGGAAGAAGAGGAAGAGGTCAATAAAAAAGTCGTGGCAATAAAGGAAACCCTCCAAAATTTAATGGAAGCATGGAGGGGTGTGACGCAACAACCTTAAGTGGCTTCAGATTAGCCACAGGTGGTTTTTGGGGGGCTGTTGGACATGAATTTCAAAGAACTATTTTTTTAGGGTGCGATCAAAATAAGAAAGTACATCAGTTAGGCATGCAAACACATATAGCTACAAAAAAGCAGGCAGAACAACAATCAGGAATGAAAAATCAACATGTAGGTGCAAAAGTAGGAAAAACATGCATGAACAATGAGTTTTTGTGAGTTTTAATGAGCCATCATGAGTTTTCATAAGGTTTTGGGGATAAGCGAGTAGTGTTTTGATCCCTAAATTCTATGTATAAATATGTAATGGGTCAGGAGGAATAGGTTGTTGAGAGAATATGGGTGCTAAAATTTGATTTGATGATAGCATGAGGTTGAGAGAATAGAATGAGAATGAGAGAGATTCTATGTATGAAGGTTTAGGTAGGGTTTTGCAGAGAGAGGATTTCAATACAGATATGGCATGATGGGGAATGATACCATGATGTAGCTATTGTAGCGTAGTGTGCAACCCTGAGATGAATTGGATGAAGAACAATAAAGAGGCCATCTACTGTTGTCATAACCCAAGATTTGGGTGAACCACATTAAATTTTGTGTCTTTATGTCTTTTAATGCGATTTTTTATGAATATTGTATTTATGCATGATTAGATCTATCCCTTTTTGTTATAAAAGTGATGTGCAATAATTATGAATGTTTCAATGAATGGTTTATGTTGCAATCTATGTCTCAATGGTTCTGGATAAATAAAATTTACTAATTTATAAAGGGAGAAGAGACACAAAATATTGTGCATGGGGTAGATAAGTAGGAATGAATATGATGATAGCCTCCTATCCCCTCATATCTGTAGAAACCTGGTTCTTGCAATCCCAATATATACCTTGAGTGATACTTCACTTGCATTCAGGTGATGTCGAAAGGGATGGTATCTGAATGGTTTTGTAGTTAGATAACCTGAACCTAGGTTCTTACAGCCACGTGCCACCAACTATCCTATTCAAAATCTAAACAAGAATCTCATCATCTTCTTGAAAAATTAAAAAACGATTATTCTAATTTTGAGATAATACATCCTTCCTTTATCTATCATGATTCCCTCGTGTAAAGACAAAATGTATCTCGAAGGCTAGTTTGTCTTTGTATTGAACTCCCTATAAATGTGAGTAAAGGAAATTCCATCAAAATTTATTTTTGCTTCCAAAACTCTAATCATTATTAGATTAAGAACTAGATTTGTTATTCTATCGTGTCCATTGGCCCAATAAATCAACAGTTTTAAATGAATGTCCCAAAACTTAAATTTCCCATTGTCTCTCTCTACAACTATGTTAATTAAAAACCACATAGCATACAACTCAACTTTGTTTTTGTTTCCTTGGCCAACTCCAAAAAATTTAGAAAAATAAGGTGGGTTATTTAACATATACAACCACACTTAACTAGGCTTTCTTGACAATCTTCATCAAACTAACCCTAGTATAGAATCCTTCAATTTACATTCATACACATTTATAAAGTGATTTTAAATTGAGGGAAAAATGTAACTTAAGTTATATTTATAAGCCTAATGTGATACAAGTCAATTAATACAAACAAATAATACAAAAAAATGATAAAAATTGGAAGTTAATTAGTTATAAAAATAAATTAGTGTAATTCATAGGTCTTTTAGGGTTAGTCATATGTGTTTTTCATAAATGATGTTTACTGTGAGGCCACTAATGGAATGTAAGGAATGTCTACCATGGCGCCATTCATGGAATCTAAGGAAGTTCCTAGAGGGTTTCCCAAGAAAATTTCTCATGAAACAAAATAATCCAAATAACCTAGGTCTACCTTGTTCCTTTATCTGTCAATGCAAAAAGGGATAAAATCTATTGAGATGAAAATATTTCCTCAAATTTTCCACTCTAAAAAATGTTTGCATATGAAGAAATTTAATCCCTCTCTTTACTTGATAAATTTGAGAATAAGATTAATTATGACTAGTTTTAAACAAGAACTCTCATATTGACATTATTTATATCTCATCAAAATTGCTGGAATAATCATTATTACATTTTAATATCTATAGTTTGCATCATTTTACATGTACAAAATCAAGACAAATACCATTAATATTAAGCTACAATAGTTAGTTTTTATTGTATAATTATATGTTTGGAAAATAAAAAAAAATACAAATTTAAATAGAGGATGGACTATATGTATAGAAGCATTTTTTGTTTCATCTTGTTTTTGTATAGATACAAACTTAAAAATAGACATATGATGAAAAAACAAAACCAAAAGTTCATTTTTTTCTGAATCGCTATAAAGATTTTTTCGAACAATTTTAATATGAAGAATATATTACAAAACTTATAAAATGATAACCAAGAAACCACCTATAGTGTTTGAATTTATCTTATCTCAATGTACCCATCTATATACTAGCAACAACCACTTTTATGTAAAAAGTGGTTGATATACACCGATCGACACCATTTTCCACATTTTTAAATTAATGGCGCTGATCGGCGTATATCAACCACTTTTTACAGAAAAGTGGTTTTTGCTAGTTGACGGCCGGCATGCCTGAAATAACATTAATACATTAATGCATTAATACATTAAATACATTAATGTATTAAATATATTAATGTATTAAATACATTAATACATGAATACATTATTGCATTAATACATTAATCCATTAATACATTAATGTATTAAATGCATTAATACATTAATGCATTAATACATTAATAAACTAAATGTATTAATGTATTAATACATTAATGCATTAAATACATTAAATATATTTAATACATTTAATCTATTTAATGCATTAATACAATCATGCATTTAATATGAAGAATATATTACAAAACTTATAAAGCGATAACCAAGAAACCACCTAAAGTGTTTGAATTTATCTTATCCCAATCTACCCATTTATATATTATATAGATTTTTCTTCTCATATTTTAAAATATATAATTCACATTATCTCATTAAACACTAAGTTAGAGGTTTAATGCAGAATATATTACAAAACTTATAAAGTGATAACCAATAAACCACCTAAAGTGTTTGAATTTATCTTATCCCAATCTACCCATCTATATATTATATACATTTTTATTCTCATATTTTTAAATATATAATTCACATTATCTCATTAAACACTAAGTTAAAGGTTTAACGCTTAACTAGTCCTTTAAGGATCACAAACCCTAATATTCTAAGTGAACATAATATGTTGGAAGACAATTAAAGTATTATTTCATGATATTACCATCAATTGAAATCAAATTTGGTTTATTCTAGCTTAATAAAAGTAATAAGGAATTAAATGATTTGCTTTAACAGTTTTTCTTTCTATTAATAATATTAGAGAGAAACCTTCCTAACTCTATTTCAATTTTAAAGAGTTAATAGGTTATGAAGATGTGAAATTGAGATTTAATGTGCACATAGACAAGGAATTAAAGGAGAGTTTTTTTTCTCAGCTTAATAGTGTTGCAAAGATTACACATGCTTTCCTGTCATAGCATTTTTAAAGGAGTTGTGCATTTACATCCAATTCACTCTAAAGTTTGTAAGAGATTTTTTTTATTTTACCAATGATAATTTTGTTCTTTAATAAAGATATAATAAAAACATAATATTTTTATTCTATTTTTTGGTTAATAATATTTTTATAGTACATTAACTTTCTCTTGTTCTCTATCTCTTCATTGCATCACACTTTCTCTTAAATATAGTTGTATAGGTGCTTTTAATATCATCAATTTTTGGAAGAGTGATGTCCTTGAACTTTATCCTTCCATGTTTTGTTTAGT
>JZKD02S2363744.1:0-15063 GCA_000966675.3 Picea glauca
TAATATGTTAGTTAGATTTATATTATATTGTTTAATATTAGTAAGATAGATCAGATTGTTTGATTTCAGTGGTTTTTATTTCTTTTCATAAAACATAAAAAGATAAAAATAGAGTATTGGCTGTCTTAGGGCAGCGAACACATGAGTTTTGCAGGTTTCAATCAAATCTGTATTTTGTCCATAATGTACATTTGTGAATAAGGAATAACATAACTGATAATTAGGCAGTTGATTTGAGTTATTATAATCATAGTTAATATCTTGTAAATATATAATAGTTAGTAGATTATAGTTAGTTTAGTATAGTTAGTTTAAGTTTGTTTTATTAGTTTCTAGTTTCCTTAGTTTAGATTATTTAGCTCAGATCACCTTCTCTTTGGTTTCCTCACGAGACCTCAGAGAGGCCAACGGAGTCGTTAAACTCGTCAGGGTGGTCCATACCAAACAGCTTGGGTTATTTAGACAACCCTAGACCGGTTCCACTCTCCCAGTTGACGGATGGACTGTTTCGCCCGTCAACACCCCTTATGATACCTAAGCATCTATATTTATACATTTATGGCTCTTCATACTTTACAATACATTACCAAAAACCTAACCCTACCATCGTTAGGTCTTCCCTACATGTGCGCGTGTTGTTCTCCCTTCCAGCTGTCACTTTCCTCGTGCATGATTTATTTCCCAAAATCGCCTTGATTTGCTACTTTGGCATTCCTCCAACATGCCCCCAACACTGACATGTGGCTCATTCCAAGCCACCTAACCTCTACGTGCTTCCTCGATCTCCTTGGTGATCACCTAGAATGTCTCCTTGAGCTTTGTTTCTTGTCTCTGCACCTACGTGGTCTTCTCCTTGCTTGTGTCTACTTCCTGGACTACAACTTCATCAATGATCAATCCTGTGCATTATGCCTGGGTCTGTGCTATCTGTTTTTTATCTTTCTCTACTTGTGCCAAAAAAAATTCTACCCACTCTTGAAGCGGTTCCATTTGAGCCTGACGTTCCTGTTTTTGTGTTTGCGCAGTGGTGAGTTCTACCTACAGTTTGTTCATGTCCCTCACCCCTTCGACGTGCTCCGTGATGGACATTGTCTTCTGCCTCTGCTCTAGGTCCTAGATAGTTGTGCTTATCTTTTCTTCTTCCTTGTCCCACCTTTGGATTTGTTGATCCTCCTCTAACTTTGTCCAAATTGTGTTGCTTTATCGAACAAGTCGGTTTTTGTGTTGACCTGTTTCTCTATCTCTTGTAGTTGTTCTACTACTTCCTACTTCCTTTGCTCCTTTACTGTTGGTGGAGTAGTGGGTGTGAGATGCTCTCGGAGATTCTCTATCTCCTTCTGATATTGATTAATTTCATGCGCAATATGATCAATCTTTTCTACTGATGTGATTTCAACCACCTGCACAGTGTTTGGAATATTCTTGTATATTTATGCGACTTTCTTCTCCAATCCATTCATGTGATCCCTTTCCTCTTGGGTCTTGAAATTATCCTGCTCACATAATATTCCCAGCGTGTCCCGCTTCTCTATTTCTTGTTGCAACTCGGCAAAGTCTGAATGTGCTCGAGAATGTACCTTGTGGTCCATGCTAACCTGCAACTTGTGTAGAGCCCTAGATGGTATCTATGGCAATACCAGTTGGATTTGGCTTAACTCTTTGAGGGGTTTATTCCCCATGATCTCATCCATGTAAAACATACTAGGTGTGATGTGGAATGTTGCGTTCGGTTGCAGTATTGTATGGAATGGATCTCACTCTCCTTCTTCCAATCTTTCCTATGTCTATGGTGTTGATGGATATGCTCCCTTATTGTTGCCTATTGTATGTAATTCCCTGATTTTCTTGAGGAACAGTCGCATGTCTTCCATCTCCTCTTGAATCATGTCCCTATGGTGCGTAGCATTGTCGAAATCCTTGGCTAGACAATCCTAGACCATTCAGGCTATCATTTATCCATCATCCTTCATAATCATATACTCTAGAGGTGTTCTTTGTGCCTTCATATTCTTGCATGCTCCTCCTATCTACGTATTTGAACTCTTATTCCCACCTGGTTCTTATGGATTGGGACTTGGTGTAATCCCTTGTGTGGCCTCAGCATGTTTATGCTACTCTTTGGCCGGCTGCGTATTGTTCTTTTTGCCCTTCTGGGTTCCTGTCTTAGTTTTCCCTTCGTCTGTCTGGTTTGTATTTTTCTGGCCTGTCCTCCATTTCTTGGGCACTTAGACTTCCTGAGGTTGCGTTCCCTTCTGCCCTGCCTCTTCTTCTGTTGTCCTTTCTGAAAATTTGTGGGTGAGGACCAGAATCTTCCATTCATCTTCCCAATCTTTGATCACCATGTCGATGTAACCCTCTATGATATAGTAGCGTATATGTAGCCACTGCTTATCGGGATCCTTTCACACCTATATCCACATCATATGTTGTGTGGCCTTGAATTTGGTGATGTCTCGATACTATGCAATAGCCTCTAGTGTGATCCTCCACATGTTGTTGATGGCCTCCTGTAAATCATGTAGGTATCCTTCAAATATGGACCCGTTCATCCTTTTGTTCTTAGCATCCGATGTAGCTTTCAGCAATAAGTATCGTGCTCCCTAATTATGTTTGGGTCTGGTACCAAAAGTTACATATCTTGGTTCTCTCTAGCCCATAAAGGTTATTAACATGATTATCCATGAATAATGAAACTATGTTCCTAGATCTTGCGCATCCTTGCAGTCATCCAAGAACAAGTTCAAGAGATAGGGTTCCCAGCTCACTGTGGTTCCCTCGACGCATTGAGCTGCAACTGCGACAACCCCATCCGGAAGTTCCTCCCTGCAAAATTTTCTTAGAAGCTTACAGAATAAGATTTTTGCACCCATTTGTGTTGTGACATCATTGATCCTCTTGATAATGATCCCTCGTGTTCCCCTGTCGGTACCATAATGTTTCTTCATCTCTTCCACTAGTGATTTCTCCCTAGCTTTTTCATCCATAAACTGTGTGGGATCCATGCCCCGGGATGGAAACCCTGTTATGTTCGCAATAATATATATGTCTATCGAGACGAGCTTGTCCAACCATATGTCCCCACCATGTGTGACTACTAACAAATGTTTAACGCACGGGCTTGTGTACTGAACTCTGCCAAAATGTGGTAGATCCAATAGACCTAAAATCCTTGTTTTCTCCAATTATGTTGCCCATCGGAGTGGTTGATCCATCTGTTCCCCAACCAAATTTATGCCCACAGTCTCTAAGTATACTCTGTTTGAAAATTCTAAAAACTTGTCTGGGTCTGCTACATCGTGGTCTGAGTACTTTATCTTGTCAATTTTCCCTAGCAAGCCTGATTCCACCCATACCCCATCTAGTTTACGTAATATAATGAGGGTTGTGACTGGATGCTTGCAAGGTGACCTAGGTACCTGTTGCTTATCTTTCTTCGGTGGTGGATGGCTTGAGGTTCCAGTGGCTATCAGTTGCTCTTCATAATACCATTTCGCCCAACCCATGACATCTTTTATTGTTCCTTCTAGTGGGTGGTCTGACACAGTAGTTTGAGACTCATCTGGTTCAACTGTTGCTTCCAGATTTGGCATCGTTCCATTGACTCTCAGAGCTACTTCGGTGTTCTCTGGTTGCACCTCCTTTAGGGTTTTTGCATCCTGGTGATGTTGCTCCTGTACCTCTATTGGTATATCTATATTTGTGCCCTCCGATGCTGGTTGTTGGGTTTATTCCACAACAGGTGTGGGGTTCACCGGTGTTGTGTCTAGAGATGGGGTTTCATTGACATTGATGATCTCCGGTGGTTGTTGTTTGCCTTCTTCCAACTGTACCCATGACCTGGTTCTAACTCTGGGTTTTCTGGCACTTTGGCTTGATTCTGCTTGCTTTGTTGGTGCCATGGTGGTGAATGTCGAATGTTTTATGAGTTTGAATGGTCTTTTTGGCCTCTGTGAACTCTGCTCTATGCTCCTTAGCCTCTATCGCTCTCTTTTTGTTCTCCTTTTGCAAATGGACTATGTGCTCTCGCATCCATGTGTTGTATGGGCTTCGCATGAAGCTTGTCGAAGATGCTTCCTTAATTATGGGTTCAATGCACCTCCATCTCTTTCTTACTTGCCATTACTTTTCCTTGTTGACTCTAGTTGGCCTGATTAATGCAGTGTCCCATCGGTCCTTTCCGACATTCAATTCCTCCTTTCTCTATGATTTCATACTACTTTTGTCGTCTTTCTGTTTCCCTCTTATTTCTCCTTTTCTATGGTCATTTTCCTTATCCTCATTGAGTTTGTGTTCCTAAGTATGGGTTCCCTTTCTACCTTTGGCGCATTGTGCCTTTGTTGGTATTGTATCATATCCTGGTGTTTTTTTTGTTTTTTGTTTTTTTTTTACTACGCAGTGGGTTGTCGACTGTCCATGTACAACTTCAGTCAACTCCCATTGATCATCCCTCTTAATTATGTGCCTGATAATTCTCTCAAATGTACATCTCCTCCACCTGTGGCCGATTTTACTTTGTACGGTCCTAGCTAGTGAATCTTGAGCTTTCCTAGGTGCTGAAATGATTTGTTGTCATACATCAGTACTAGATCTCCTTCCTTGAAAGTTTTCTTCTTGATGTGTCTATCATGCCAAGCTTTGTCTCTTGCTTTTTGAACCTGTTGGTGGAACCCTACTAAGATCTGATCTTCCTCCATGGTCATTAATTGATTTAATTTCTCTTGTACTATGCCTCATTCTATCATATGTGTGATCATTGCTACATGCAAGCTTGGTACTAAAAATTCTAATGGCCTCACTGCTTCTTGGCCATAGACCAGTTTAAATGGTGTGTGCCCTATCAAATTTTTGCACGTAGTCCTGTAGACCCATAATACTGCTAGTACTTTGAGGTCCCAGTCATCCCTGTCAACATTACATATTTTTGTCAGTGCATTCTCAAGGATTTTGTTAAATGATTCCACTATGCCATTTGCCTGTGGATGATATGGTGTGCTCTTCTGATGATGGACTTCAAACTCTTCAGTCATAGCGTTGATGGTGTTGTTTATTAAGTGTGTGCCTTGGTCTCTCATAAAAACTCTTGGGCATCCAAATCTAGTAATCACTTGTTCAAATAAAAGGTGCATTGTTGTTTATGTGTTGCAATCCTTCACTGGTGTGGCTTCCGCCCATGTTCTTAGGTACTCCATCGCGGTGATAATGTACCTAGCTCCTGTTCTTTTTGCCCGTGGGTTGATTGGTCCCACAAAGTCTATTTCCCACTTGTCGAATGCCTTCAATGTTACTTGTGGTCGTAATGGCATCGTTTCCCTTCTGTTGGGTTTACCTACTCTTTGACAGACATCGCATCTTTGACAGTACTCCTTCGAGTCTCTATGAATCATCGGCCACCATAGTCTTGCGCACAATACCTTATGCATAGTAACTTTGCCTACATAATTCCCTCCTGCTATTCCCTCATGGGCTTCTACTAAAACTCTTGGTATTTCATGTTCTAACACATATCTTCGCAAGATGTTATCTACACCCATTTTGTATAAGTCTCATGTGATTAGTTGATAGTCTGCAGTGTGTACTACTAGGTTTTTCTTCTATGTGGTGTTATATTCTTGCAGCACAGTACATGTGCTCAAGTACTGAATGATATCTGTGAAGTATTCATCAGTGATCTGGACTGAGAATAATTGTGCATCTGGGAATTTGTCTTCTAAATTCATCAGTTCTTATCCATTTGTGACTCTTGATAGGTGGTCAGGTCATGCATTCAATCTTCCTAGCTTGACTATTACTTCAAAGTCAAATTATTTAAATAGTAGTAACTAGTGACAGATTCTCCCCCCCAACACTGGCTTTTTGACTAGGTATTTAAGGGTTGAATGATCTTTGAACATCTTAAAGTGTTTTTCCAATAAGTAGTGTCTGAAATTTTGCAGTGCGTAGACCATAGCTAGGCCTTCCCTTTCTGTAGTGTTATAGTTATGTTATGATTCTGATAACTTTATGCTTGCAAATGCTATCCGGTGATCCAAGTCTCCCACTCCTGGTTGCACCAAGATAGCTCCAAGTGTTATGGTTGATGCATCTAAATGTACGTGGAATGTCTTCCCCCAATCTGGAAATACTAATATTGGCACGGTGACCATCTTTTACTTCAAGGTATCCAGACCATGTTGACACTCGTCATTCCACTGAAACTTTGTATCCTTTCTTAACAGTTTTTACATTGGTGTGGTATTCTACGCATATCCTTTGATAAATTTCCTGTAGTATCATATGTGTCCCAACGTTGATATTAGCTGACGGACTATTTTTGGTGGTGGTAAGTTAAAAATTACTGCAATTTTTGCAGGATCTACTAGTAAACATTGTTTGCATACTATGTGGCCCAACAGTATCCAAAATGGTGTTATGAATATGCATTTATTTATGTTCAATGATATCTGGCACTGCCTACATCTTTATAACATCATCTGTAAGACTTCTACATGGACTTTCAAAAAAATATAAATTGTCCAATTGTCCAGGTATACCTCTAGGAACTTATGGATGAATTATTTAAACACGATGATGACTACTCTGGAGAATATTGTTGGTGCATTCTTCAATCCAAATGGCATGACTATGTATTGGTAGGATCCCCATTATGTCACAAACGTGGTCTTGTATCTGTCTTCTTGTGCTATCTTGATCTGATGGTAGCCTAAGAATCCATTAGTAAATGAGTAAGCTTCATGTCCACCTACGTTCTCTAACACTTCATCCGTGAAAGGTGTAGAGAATGGGTCATGTACACATGCATCGTTCAACTTCCTTAAGTCAACGCATATCCTTATCCCTCCTTGTTTTTTGTCCTGAACTACCATCGGACTTATCCATTCTGATTCTTCGACTGGTTCTATGATTATGGCTTCGAGCATCCTATAAATCTCATCTTTGACTTTCTGCTTATATATTGGGTTCAATCTGTATGGTCGTTTTTTGATCAGTCTTGCTTCAGGTCTGAGTGGTATCTTCATTTCTCCTAGATCTCCGGATATACCCTTCATCTCTGTAAATGTTGTGGGAAACAAGTCGTTATACTCACGTAGTAACTTTGTTATGATTCCTATTGTTTGCTCATCGGAGTAATCTCCAATGTTGGCCATTTTGGGGTTCTCAACTGTCTCTATGTTGACTTTCTTTACCTTGATTGGCACGGCAATAAATTTTGATTCTATAGGTGGTCCCGCCACTTCTCTTTCTCCTTATGCTTCTTCAATATGAATATCGTGCGGATCATCTTCATCTGGTGCTTCCTCTTTTACATGGTACCATGAAAACAGTTCCTTAACTGTCTCTTTGTTCCATTGTTGTTCTTTTGTTATGAGTTCTACTTTTAGTTCTTTAATGAATATCACGCCTCTTATCTATTTCAGAGCTGCATCTATGTTGGGGTTCTCATGTTTGAATGAGAAATTCACTGTAAAATTGTGTTGCAATGTCATCCAGGTAGCAGTTCCTTTGCACAGTTCCTGGTCTGTATACCAGTTCGTTGGTATTCCCTCTAGGGTGTGTATGAAATGATGAGGCCATTCCTTTGAGGGTGTCAATTTCCATAGTGTTATACACTTCTCCAAGTGTTTCGTTGGTGCCCCCTGTCCATCGTACCTATGTTGTTTGTTGTCTTTTTGTTCTGCGCTGAACCTTATGCGCAGTAACCACTTACATTGGTACCAATCTGTGATTGTCTCTTTGTGTGCACCCCACCATATTGCAGGTGTGGTCTTGACTGCTATATCAAGTGCTAATAGTATCTAGTTCTCCAATACTTTGTCTTCATACTGTGTCAAGAAGGTTTCAAAGTCATTTATTCTGTGGAAACTAGGTGGTTCCCTTATCTCTGTGCCTCCCCATATTACTATGTGGTCTATTCATGCACATCTTCTCGTGGAAAATCCGTGGAGCCTTTGGTTCCATTTTTCTAGACTGGTATTTAAGTCTGTTGCACATGAAGTAATGCTCCACCAACTGAGTATCCCATCTGTAGTTGGGTTTACGTAATCCTCATCATGCGGAGTTGTTCTGTACAGCTGGTTGATTTCCTCAAAGTCTAGGCAAGTAGGTTCTACAAATCTCTCCCCTTCCGATGGATCTAATGGCGCGATGACTTTGTATTCTCCTAACTCAAATGTCATTTTTCTGGTCTTCAAGTTGATTATGGCCTGATTTTCAAACGCCCAATCTAGACCAAGAAACATTGGGTAAGGTGTTGTGTCATCCACTATTTCAATGACTTCAAGGTCCGCTTTAGTGCACACTCCATCTAGGTCTATTGTTACTCCTTTCAGTCTACCAATTGGTAGGAATCTGTGTTGGTTTGCTAGTTTCAGTTGAACAGGTGAATATCCTAGTGTGGGTTTTCCCATGCATTGCCATGTCTTCTTTGGTAATACATTAACTTCAGATCCTAGATCCAGTATGATGTCGCCCATGTTGAAATCCCCGATGTTTGCATTCAGTCTGAACTACCTACTTGTTCTTCTCCTAGTATGTAGGTGATTGACTATTTTTTGTTCTATTTTGCCTTCCGTCTCTATACTACATTTTTCTAATATGTTTTGCAATACTTTTGCAGATGATGGATCACTCAATACATTTACATAAGATTGCAAAAAGCCTTTGATTGTACTTACTTGTCCCATGGGTTGCATTTCATTGGTATGTTCCAATAACAGAGGCATCTCGTACTCTGGTGCTTCCATGTTTTGTTGCGCGGTCGAAGTTGACGCCATGTCTTCTTTCTGAAATTATTGTCTTGCTTGCTTAAGTACCTCCTCCTTCTGCGCGTCGAACTGATTCCTTGGTTCGGTGTTCTTCTTCACCCACTGATTTTGTGCTAGTTCTTGTCGAGCAGCGTCGTTTCTTTTTTTATCTCCTCTGCAAGTAACTATGTTGATGTTATGTCCTTCATCCCTTGCTTCAAATGAGATCCATTGAACATTCTGGTTGTTCTAGTTCCTCTTTTCCTAGATATTTACTAATAGTGTCAAACATTCCTCTGTATCATGGTCTAATGCGCGACAATACATACAAGTTGTTGGTGGAAGTGGACATTCTCTTGCATAATGACCCAGTTGTTGACAATTGTGGCATACCACCGGTCCTCTACCTCATCCAAAACCTCCTCTCACTCGTCCTCCACCTCTATAGCCTGCTTGATCTCCTCTCAACGCATTATACAAAGGCACCTGATTATACTATGTGGTATTGTACTGATGTTGTGTTGTGTTTTATTAAGGTTGCACGTTATTATATGGTTTTTGTGTAGTATTATACTTCTACTACGTAGTATTGTATGGAGATGGAACTTGATTAAACTGTGGTTCGGCTTGCCTAGTCATAATTTTTGCCTACACTATGTATGCATTAGTTGTCCTTTCTCACATCAACTCCATAGTTCTACAATATTTGTCGTCGTGTCCCACTGACTTCCAAAAGTTGCAATATGAACTCTTTGGGTTTATCTGGTATTTCTGCATTATCGTACAGTGATAAGGATCATGACCTGGTTTCTTGCATATTTTTCACCATAGTCCTCCTATTGGTAACAGATTTGGCATTCCTAGTGCCATATATTGTGCAAATGTTGGACATTCGTTCTTGTGGTGTCCTTTCATCCTGCATGTAGTACACCAAACATATTCTTGTTTGTCCTTACTCTTATTCTGGTTTAGTTGGAATGTTAACTTCTTCAAATCCTCCTTCAGTTATTCGATAGTTGGATCTGTCTGTTGATACTAGTTTTCTTCCAGTTGCAGGGCTACCTGCAGAGCCTCTGCCTGCGTCTAGAACTTTTGTTGTCGCAATGGGTATTTTAAGTGTGGGATTAGTGGATTGACAAATAGGTGTCGATGCTTCATATCGATCATGAGATATTTTAACTTTTCCTTCAGTCACTTGAATCTCTGATCAATCTCCCATACGGACTCTCCTGGTTTCTATCTTATTTTGATCATCTCATTCATGTACTGGTCCTCTGAACTTGGCTTCTAGAACTCGTTTATTAGCAGTTTATTGATGCCTGCAATTGTTTAGGTTGTCCCTGGTGGATTGTTTGTAGCTAAACTCATATACCAATCCAGTGCATGATCGCTTAGTGTAATCGCTAGCTGTGCCAGTTTAGTGTCTTCGTGTGTGATCTATTTTGCTTCCCAAATTGTCTCACAGATGAACAAATGTTTTTTTAGGTCTTATGACTCTTCTCCTTTGAATTCAGGCAACCTGATGGTAGGATCGTGTCTTTCCATTCTGAATGTTGAACTACTACCTCCACATAGTGTAGATACTTGACTAGTATTGCCTGAACTGGCTCCTCCAATTGTTGTTCCTTGTGTAGATGTACTTCATGTTATCTAACTTCTTCTGAACTTTGGTTGTCTAAATGGTGGTGTTCTCTTTGGTGTATTAGTCACACATTGGTTTATGGGTTCCACACTAACATTAATATGGATAGGATTATTTCCCTCTCTTCCCATTCTTGGACCTCTCTTCTTCCTCTCATATGTTGTGCGCAGTATTTCCTCAATCTGCTCCACAACTCGGAGATCCTATACCTCTTCCTCATCACTCCCCAAGCCTTCCCTCATGACTATGGCTCTCTTCTTGGTATTCACCTTATATTGGTAGGGTACTCTGATACGCATCTTTCCATTTGTCACCATGATCCGCTTGATCTGGTCATCATCCATCATAATCAGGTCCAAGGGTTCCTCCTTCTTTCCCTTATCCTCTCCTCCTTCCATTTCTCCTTTCTCTGTCAATGCTTCCCCCCTTCCCCCATCCACACAGGGAAGTTTAGTTGTCTGACTCCATTGTCATTACACCTTTACTGTATAGCAATATCTTAATAGACGTATACAGTGATTTAATATACCTTCCTCGAGGTCCACGTAGAAACTCTTGCTCCGCTGCACTATACGACTTTGTAGTGTCGACTGCAAACTCTATTATAAAACCTGCCACAATACTGTCAAGCCAAAAATCTACAGTGTGGGTGAATGTGTTGTTCACTTGTTATAACTACTCAATCTGTATTGGGATCCACTCTAATTGTTGGATCTAGTTTGTTGCTTGGTTATCCTTCAACATTAGTATCCACTCCTACAATAAGCATGGAAAATCACAGAAAAAGACTTCATGCAAATTAGTAAACACGTATTTCTCAAGATATTTCCAGGGTGTTACTCTAGATTTTATGTTATCTTTCTGTGCAAACTCTATCTCTTTGGTTCTTATCCAAGTTTCAATCTTTGTTTTTGTGGGATTCCATGGTCTTAACATCCCCTTCTAATGGCTCATTGTTTTCTTCTTTTCTTCACTCTTCTCTTGTTCAACCTATCTCATCTACTCAATCCTCTCTTGTTCCTACCAATAGAAATGGAACCATTTATTGGTTTACTTCTTCTATTATGTATGAGTTCATATTGAACTAGGGTTCATGTCTGTTTGGGTTTCCAACAAAGCCTCTAAAACTATTGACCCTCTTGGTAAACCAGAAGGCAACACAGCACACAAAATGCGTTGTGCAGTCTCACCCAAGATAACTTTAATGGGTGATTGTAATACTCATGTGTTTACAGCCTAGGATTGAGTGCGAGATATGAGAACTGTATATTGAACCTCTATTATAAATTGTAAACCCAATATACTGTTAAATGCGAATACGGAGGAAGTATAACAACTCATTCCTTAAACATAGCAATAACTATTGAAGACAATAAAGATATGCATGCATTCATCACATAACACATAGGTTACCGTGGTTCACCCCCTTCTGGGATACATCCACAAAGATCTGGCTCTTGTCTCTTTTATTATAGTATTTTCGCATCTACAGCGTCGCGCGCGTTACAATTCTTCTCAGTTGGGTAAGATATATATGAGGCAAACTAGATCGCACCGGGATCCTCAGCCTACGATATAACCCTCTAGATCTACCCTCCTTTGCCCTCTCTATCTCAACAGCTTACAAAAATAGATCATACAACAAAATATTACATATCGCATCAACTCATAGATAGCTAGTTAAACTCGATAATACTCTGACTCAAACGATACCTAAGTATAAATATGAACCCCTTATGATACCTAAGTATCTATACTTATACATTTATGTCTCTTCAGCATTTACAATACATTACCAAAACCCTAACCCTACCATCATTAGGTCTTCCCTGCATGCGCACCTGTTGTTCTCCCTTCCAGCTGTCGCTTTCCTCGTGCATGCTTTGTTTCCCAAAATCGCCCTGCTTTTCCGCTTTGGCCTGCCTCCAACATACATACGATAATATTATTTTAACAACCATCCAATGTTCCTTTCTTGGATCAAACATAAATATGCTCCCTATTTCCACTAAAGAAGGTAGAATTCATTCTCACATGACCTCAAGAGGGTTGATCCTTATTTCCCTAGTAGCTTGCAAGCCTCCATGTTTAGGGACCAATTGTGCAAGAATTCATTGAGGAGGTTCAATATCAATTAGATATAGCTTAGTTTAAACCCCCCTCTCCTTTTTTACCCTACAACAATAGTATTCTTGGATCAAGATAAGGAAAGGGAAGACTAGAAAAAGGTGTTGAAAGATTATAGGTACCATGGAAATGGTGACACTAGCCAATTTGTGGCATATGATTTGAAGAAGGATTGCAGAGATTAGCAGTAGTTAATTAGTAAGAGAGGAAGTAGCAATAGCTACATCATCATTTTTTTTTCACAAGGGTGTGAAAAAAATTAATTTGGGAGGTGATGGCAGGCCTCCCAATTATAGTATCATGAGGCTCATTTTTAAGATATTTTGATCATCTTTGTACTCTATGAGACCTCTATTGACCATTATTAATATACTTGTGTTGGGTTTTGTGTAATTTATTGATTATGAAATGATTTGGATGATTGAGTGGGTGTTGTATCCTATTTTATATATGATTTTGATGATTTCATGCACGCCGAAGGCACCACTGACATATGGTTCAAGAAGGTTGAAGTTCAAGGATTCCCTTCACCAACATTGCATGAGAGAAAATGGGGATTGTGTCCCCCTCATCAACCTCCAAGGATTTACAATCCTGCAATCACCCAAGGAGCCTAATCCATCGTCATATCCATGTAAATCACTAAATGGGAGAGGATAACCTAGAAAAAAATAGGTCCCTAGAACATGCAACTATGCAACTTGAGCAACTATGCAACTATGCAACTTGGGAAACTTGATATTGAGCTTACTTATGAAAATTATGCAACTTATGCAACTTATGAAACTATGCAACTTATGTAACAAGACTTTGATGATATTCTAACTTGATATTGATCTTACTAAGGAACACAACACCATTTCATCTAATATCTCATCAATGAATGGAATAGGGAACTTCTCCTTGATGGTGATTTTATTAAGTTTTCTATGCAACTTATACAACTATGCAACGAACAACTTGATATTGAACTTACTTATGCAACTTATGCAACTATGCAACTTATGCAACTTATGCAATTATGCAACTTTATGCAACTATGCAACTTATGCAACAAGACTTTGATGATATTCTAACTTTATATTGAGCTTACTAAGGAACACAACTCCATAAGTTATAGAAGACTAAGTCATTGGCATTTATGGAAGACTAAGTCATTGGCATTTATGAATACTGAGGTGTAAACAAGTCCAAACATACCCACTACATTTCCTAAATAATAATGCACATATTTATGAGTTGTGAGCTAAATAATATCACAAAACTTCATTTTGGAGGGGATTGGTTAATTTCTATAGATTATTTATTCCAAGATTCTCACACTTCACCGGATAACTTAACCAAATCTTAAGAGGGAATTTGAGGAAACAAGGCTTCATCATCTAGACCAAGGTGCAACAACGTGTTTTTGAAGAAGTGAAGATATTGAAGCTATGCACTACACCTATTCTTACACTACTATATATTGCTCATCCTTTTGATATAGAAGATGATGCATATGACTATGGGATATGTATTTCTCTGACACAACAATGTCATTCCATTTTGTTTTACTTAGAGACATTCAATGATGCAATCGATAACTTTTGAAGCTATGATAGAGAGATGTGCTCCATTGCTTAAGTAGTTCACTAGTGGAGACACTATGTATAGGGAAAATAAATTGTTATTCAATCTAACCATAAGCCACTACAAACCTAGAGAAAAATTGAGAACACACCACATATGAAATGGAATTTCTTATAGAAATTCAAATTGGTTATCAAACATTTACATTGAAGAGATAAAAATGTAGACTACTATTCAAGTCGACCACCAATAGCATTCACAGTGGTTCTTAACACAAAAAGGTGTGATATAGAACACTAGAAAGAGTTCTACAATACACACATAAATTTTGTGAAAGTTTATGCAACCATTCAATAAGGATGCCACACTGCCTACACAAGACTTATTATTAATTTGGTTGATTTTCATATGAATAAAGATCTTTTGTATTGACTTGATAGGATGTGCTAACTTGCAAGTGAACCTAGGTATTTTTTGATTTGGTAATCTCATTTCTTGAAGTTTGTTGGGCATTTTGTCACATCAAATATATTTTCAACTTTACAAAAACATTTTTATTCTCCATGTATGAGGCATGATGTTGACCACCACCTCAATTTTTTTGTTGCATGTTCGATTGCTAAATTGAAAAATCACCATTTATGTATGTATAATCTTTTGATTATGTCATCTAGATATTATGGATCTATCAGTGTAGGTTTATGGTTCACCAATGGATAAATTCTAACATGAATGTATGGTTCACGATATCCATAAGAAAATTATGGTTCCTTTTCCATCCCCATGCTAACATATTCACCTCATTCCTTCAATGGTGCCTTTCAGCTAGAATCAATGGAACATGCCCTCACTAATGTCACCTTACAATTAATATTAGTGCCTTCAATGATTCCTTTTCAAAATATTGATAATATCACCTCACCATCATCAATTCCTTTGATGGTTCCTTTTAACATCATCACTTCATGTCTTCATTCATGTCAC
>JZKD02S2363756.1:0-11444 GCA_000966675.3 Picea glauca
AGGTCTCCAGCTCTAGCTGTTTGGGAAATTCGAATGAATGAAGAGGACTTTCTAAATTGGAGACTCGCACAGGAGACTCACTGTTTTTTTTTCGATGGCCCCTCTAAGGGAAACCCAGGTCCTTCGGGTGGAGGAGGAGTGATCCTCACGCCCTCGGGCTCCACTCGATCCACCTTTGCCTGGGGGTTGGGAGTTCAATCTAATAACTTTGCTGAATTTTATGCTCTATGGTAGGGTCTCCGGCAAGCACTCAGTATAAACATTCAAACCATCTCAGTCTTTGGGGATTCCAAACTGGTGGTGCGGGCCATGCGCACGAAGTCTAGTCCCTCCAGCCTCCAAATGAATCATCTCTACCAGAAAATAATGATCCTAGCTGGAAAGTTTCAAACTATAAGCTTCTTCCATGTGCTTCGACATCTTAACAAGCAAGCTGATCACGAGGCCAACCATGCTTCGCTCCTGAGCAGAAGCACTATTTCTGTCAATGGGATTGACTCAATCTGTAATATCCCGTGACTTTGGTAGGCTTGATCTCGAACTTTGTAATCTTTGCCTTCAATGTTCCACTGATTGTTGCCCCATACTTAGCCTCATGACTCTTTGTAATAAACTTGATGGAGATGATGGTTTCTTACGAGAAGAGAATGCAATGCTTAAAAAATACATTACTGACTCAATTTACCATGGCCAAAAATTGGAAGAAGAGTGCAGAGAGCTTAGATTAAATACACAGCAAATGGCTCAAGTGAAAGAGGAAGGTAAACTTATGTTGCAGAACTCTCTCCAATCCCTGCAGCATGACAATGGAAATTTGAACGATGACCTTCAAAACGCCTGCAAAGAAAGTGATGATCTTGGGGGGAAGATTTATGTTATCAAAGAAAGACTCTTACAGCTACAGGAGAAAAACACAAGTTTAGAAGAACAAGTTGCTTCTAGCCATCTTGAGAATGAACAACTTCAAAACCAAATCTCAGCAAAGCCCGATGCTCTTGTGATCGGGCCTCTATTAGGCCAAGATGTCAAATCTTCTCCTCAGGCGAGTCATCCTCATCTACTTGGCTGTGCTCCTTCGGCTGGCCCCCCAGACTCCTGGCCAATTTGGATTCTCTCTCCTCGAAGGAGGCCTCCCTAGAAGAACAGCCGTGTGAACTGGAACAATCGTTGGGAAAGCTCCAGACTTATTTCAAGGAGAAGAGCTCTTACCAGGCTACCCCCTCTAGCTCAGATGGGGAAATATTGGGATCCTTCAACAAGGTTCTCTGTAATCTCCGAGAAGAATTTGAATCTTCTTCAGAGGAACAGGCCGACTTCAATGAGAGCGTATCCTCCCAATTCAAAGATACTGCGAACACGGTTTGAGACCAAGGGAAAAGAATCACTGCTCTGGAGTTTGCTGTCAAGAAGATCCACTCAAACCTGGGCATCAAAAGGCAACCGGATCACCGCAAAACTTTACTTCTCTGCAAATCTATTTACTAGCTCCTCCAGGACCCGTTGGTGTAAATTTCTGGACTACAACTACACTCCTAACCTTCGAATGCATTTTTCTCCCCACGCACTAATGTATTAGTGTGGGCAAGTCGTTGTATCAGATGGACTCCAATTTTTGTGGGCCTTGACCATCATTGGATTCTTCCACTCATGACATAGCACTCTCTCTTCTCCAGGGAATCTCCCAGTGTAGCACAGCCCCCGGAAGCTGATTTTCCAGACTTTTATTAATCTATCCTCAGTTGTGGTCAAAATAAAAATAAAAATTGGACTAGATATCTTGGGCTCGAGGCCCTGTTTCCAAGAACTAACAGCATAACACAAATTAGGGCTCAAACACTTTGTCATTCAAAATGCACCAAATCCCAGTGGCCAAGCCCACAACCACGAAAGAGAATCCATTACTCAAGCGCCGAGTTGCAGGCCAAGTCAAGGAAAATCCCTCGGGTTACACACGGCCCACGTATTACACACAGCCCAGTCACACCACATAGATCAGCACAGAGAAGCCATTACTACAAAACAAATGCGCTCAAGTGTAAATGCTCCAGAAGGAAATGGATTCGTAGAGACGTGCATAACAGTCACACCCATGTGACCAAAAATCTCTCAAAGTTCATCAAATTCCTAAGATTAACAACATTTAATAAATCAACACAGAAAAAAAATATATAATCATAGAACCCATCGTTGATACATGCAAACACGTCCACCAAAAGTACATGAATGACCCAAAAGGGAATGCAAGCAATATAGCCATGAAAGAGAAGCCAAAGCCAACGGAGGCACACATAAGGGGGCAGTTCTGAGTGCTCAGTGTGTTAAAGCATTCAACACACCAGTCAACACCAGAGACCAAGCGCCAAAGCCAAGGCCACGAAACCATGCCTGGCCTAACAAAAAATACAGGGCCTATTACCCTCAAACCCATTTACAAACAAAAAACTCACAAGCCCAGTGGCCAAGACCAGCGCCAAGCCACGAAGGAGGAGCTCACGAAGGGGCAATATAGTGTTGAACGCATCACGTTACAGTGTTGAATGCATCATGCCTATACCTTCAAGTGGGTATGATGCTGCGATGAAGCGATGACAATGGCAGCCACTGCTACCAGCACCCAAACCATGAGCCATCAAACGCCCGAGGAGGAGAAGCCATGAGAGAAGGCCATGGGCGGAGCGACTAGAGTAGGGAAAACCTCGACGATTAGGGTTTGTTAGGGTTTTAGTAGTTGTTCTCGTCTATTATTTAATTAAATGTTTAAACAGGTGGGAAAAGAGGGAGGGGCCAAGTGGACCTCATGCGAGGACCCACCGCTGCCTTGAGTTTTTACTATGAATTATTTTATTTATATGTTATTTATTTTATATTGTTTTAATTACTTTAAATTATTAAAATTTTATTTTAATTACTTTAAATTGGGTTTTAATAATTTAAAACATTTTTGTGGTTGTTTTAAATTTTAAATTTTATAATGATTAAATCCAATTTTCATTAATTATTTATTTATTTTAAATAATTAATTTCAAATTTTAACTTTATTACAAAGCATTAATAATATTGATTAATGGACTAAATTACTAGTGGTTAATTAATTAAACGATTAATGGAGTAATAATAGTGATTAATTAATTAAATGACTAATTAATTAAAATGTGTAATTAACATAACATTACGATTCGAATAAAATTTATTTTGGATTAGATTAAATTTTGTTTGAGCGGACAGGTTTTGAACTGGCGACCTATCCACCGAGTATAAAGCTTTCACCAAAGACCGCACACCACTGCGCCATGATAGTAATTATAGGTTAAATATGTTTATCACATGCGAGAGAGTCGGTAGTCTCCTTAGGCGAAAACATCGAGCTTAGAGGCTTTTGACCCTGACCTAGACACTTCCCCTAAAGAGAGTAACGTCTGTTTACAGACAAGTAAAAAAAAACTTATGCCTAACCCTGTTTTCTAGTTAAGTTGCGCAAATGCGAATTGCCCTAGATGCTCCCTGACAAACTTTGGTTGATGTAGATTCAAGTATACAGAATGGTTAGGACGAGAGGAAATCAAGGCAGAGGGGCATCGACGCAGAGACCGCCAACGCCGCCACGACCATCGCCTGAATTGGCCCTCATTATACGCTCTTTGGAGGCCATAAATGAGACTTTAAAGGGGTGTCATCCAGCAGGGATTGAAGCGGAACCCCCACCATCTGGAATGGGTAATCCCGAAGCATTGAGGGATTCAGGGGGAGGGCCTCCACCCGAAGACATCACTAGAGAACTGCAGAAGATCAAACTTCTAGAGTTTGTCGGGGGTCGTGCCAGTGAACGTGTAGAGGCATGGTTGGAAGGTATGACAAGGTGTTTTGCCTTAAGGGACTATGCGTCCACTTCAAAGGCGAAGATAACGATTTTTCAGTTGAGAGACAGTTCCCTGAATTGGTGGGGCAAACTGGAGAGGAAATTGGACCTTACCCCAGACACCATCTCTTGGGAACTTTTTGAGGAGAGGTTCCGAAGGAAATATCTACCAGATTACTATGAGGAACAACAGGTGGGAGCATTTCATGCTCTAGTACAGAGGAATAGGACCGTAGAAGAATACGAGATCAGGTTTATGGAATTGGCCAAATATGTTTCATACATGGATAATGACCAACGATAGGCATAACGCTTTGTCTATGGGTTAAACCCTAAGATAAGGGCCATGGTGTGGATGTGGAAACTGTCTTCAGTAGCATAAGCAGTAAAAAATGCACGTTATGCAGAGGAACACATGAGCTTAAATGGAGGTACGAGATCGACCTTTCCGCATCGTCCTAGATTCGTGGGGAAGACCCCTAGGACATTTTCCAAGGGAGGGAGCTTAAGGCCACCTCCATATGGTAATAGAGTCACACCAAGGACAGTCGCCACATGTATTTCAATGGCAGGGAGTGCAACATATCGTTCATCACCAACAATGCAGGTAGGTCCACAACCATCTCAGGGAGCAGCTAGTTGGGACAGGGGTTCCAGGGGAAGGAACTCATTTCAGAGACCGTCACCGAGCAGTGTGCAGGTTCCATCTCGTGTTACGTGTTGGGGGTGTGGAGGACCCCATTACCAGYGTGACTGCCYAGAGTTGCAAGCAGGATTTGTGCATAGAGAAGAAAAGGCCCCAATGGGAAGAGCAAGTGGTAGCCACCAGATTTATGCAACAGTTAATAATYGCCAAGCAGAACATCAATCCACGGTGGTGGAATTGTTAGGTAYGCTAAATCATATCAATGTTAAAATTTTATTTGATTYTGGTGCTACAGATAGTTTCATTTCACCTTCTGCATTAGAAAAGAGTGGGTTGGCAGCCTACGAGCACGACGACTTTAAACAAGTCAAGATGGCTTCGGGGAAAAAACAAGCGGTAGGACCTAGCGYTGATAATTGTTTAGTAGACCTGGGAGTGTGTACTATCASGTTGAAGGCATAYGTCACTGCTCTAGGGGTGTATGACCTAATCATTGSAATGGATTGGTTAGAAGCCCATCGAGCTAYGGTAKATTACTTTGCAAAAAGGGTGCTTTGTGTTGACAACGAGGGAAGGCCAGTAGAGATCCAGGGTGTATGGAGAAAGGTGTCTCTACACTTTATTTCAACTATGAAGGTTAAGCGATGCATGAGGCAAGGGTGTCGAMTTTATGTTGTTGAAGCAGTGAAAGAAAGGAAAGGACCCTCCTTGGGTCWGTACCCAATATTGTCATAATTTAAGGATGTTTTTYCGAATGAGTTACCARGGTTACCTCCTGAGAGGGAGCTTGATTTTRCTATTGAGMTAAAACCTGGTGCAGAACCAATTTCCAAGACTCTGTATCRGATGATAGTGCCAGAACTTTGTGAGTTGCARATACAGTTGAATTAGCTACTCAAATTAGGGCTAATAAGACCTAGTGTCTCACCTTGGGGTGCACCAGTAATTTTTGTGAAGAAGAAGGATGGTTCCTTATGACTGTGTATAAATTACAGAGACTTGAACTGTGCTACAGTGAAGAATAGGTACCCAATGCCACAGATAGATGATCTCTTTGACCAGATGAAAAGATCAACAATATTCTCAAAAATTGATTTGCGATCAGGGTATCACCAGTTAAGGATTAAGGAAGGCGATATTCCTAAAACTGTCTTTCGAACTCGGTTTGGGCATTACGAGTTCATTGTAGTACCTTTCAGATTGACCAATGCACCAACAATATTCATGAGCCTCATGAATGGTGTATTCCGAAAATACCTAGACCACTTTGTACAAGTATTTTTAGATGATATCCTCATCTATTCCAAGAATGAAAGGGAACATGAGGAACACTTGCGAGTGGTGTTGTCCTACCTTAGAGAGAACAAATTGTATGGGAAGTTGTCGAAGTGTTCCTTCTTCCAGAAAGAAATTCACTATTTAGGTTATATCATTTTCGACGAAGGAATCTCTGTGGACCCAAAAAAGGTAAAGGCCATTATGGAATAGCCAGTGCCAAAAAATGTTCATGAGGTGAGAAGCTTCATGGGGCTAGCAGGTTATTATCGGAGATTTGTACAAGGGTTCTCTAAAATAACGAAACCCATCACCACTTTGCAGCGCAAGGGGGGTCAGGTATTAATGGACAGACGAATGTGAAAGTGCATTCATCTAGCTTAAAAGGTTACTAACTAGTGCACCAATTCTACGAGTGTCGGATATGGAAAATGACTTCACAGTATGCACGAATGCCTCAAAGCAAGGGTTGGGGGTCGTGCTAATGCAGGATGGAGGAGTGATAGCTTATGCGTTAAGGAAGTTGAAGAAACAAGAGGACCTTTATGCTACTCATGATTTAGAGTTGGCAGTTGTAATGCTAGCTCTGAAACTTTGGAGGCACTATCTAGTAGGGCGAAACTTTGAGCTCAAAATAGATCATCAAAGTTTAAAACATCTCTTCACTCAAAGGGATCTGAATGCCAGGCAAAGGCGATGGAGTGAGTTCATGAGTGAGTACGATTTTGGTATTTCATATATCAAGGGAAAAGATAATGTGGTCGCGGATGCCTTGAGAAGGAGGCCACGTGTCTTCTCCTTGGTACCCTTAAAAGTCAATCTGAGGGAACGTGTGTTGACGCAACTCCTCGGAGACAGTTGGTATTTAAAGGTTACCTCAAACCTCCAGAATGGGAGACAATTAGATCCGAAGTATGAATGATATAGTCTAGAAGCAAACAGACTATTGAGATATCGAGGAAGGATGTACATTCCCGAAAGTGGGGATATTCGAAGCATCATACTAAAGGAAGCCCATAGAGCACTTTATTGTGCACATTCGGGTGTGAAGAAAATGTACGCAAACATGAGGAAGCTTTTCTTCTAGGTAGGCATGAAGCGCGATGTAGTCCATTTCATCGTCAATGCCTAGAGTGTCAACAAGTGAAGGCCGACCACCATCACCTGACAGGTCTCCTACAACCACATGATGTTCCTATGTCCAAGTGGGAAGTCATTTCCATGGATTTTGTTGTGGGGTTGTTGCGCACATCTCATAGACACAATGCCATTCTTGTAATAGTTGATAAGTTAACCAAGAGTGCTCATTTTATTTCGTTTAGAGACACTTACGATGTCACTGATGTTGCACGGGTGTTTGTAAGTGAGGTCATCCGTTTGCACGGGATACTTAAGAAGATCATTTCAGACAGGGACTCCAAATTCACTTCTAGGTTTTGGACAAGTTTGCAGTCAACGTTGGGGACTTAGTTGAACTTAAGCACAGGTTATCATCCTGAAATAGATGGGCAAACTAAGAGAGTAAATCAAGTCATGGAAGACATGCTTAGGATGTATGTCATGGATAATCAAACCCATTGGGAGAAGTACCTANTCAAAGCAAGGGTTGGGGGTCGTGCTAATGCAGGATGGAGGAGTGATAGCTTATGCGTTAAGGAAGTTGAAGAAACAAGAGGACCTTTATGCTACTCATGATTTAGAGTTGGCAGCTGTAATGCTAGCTCTGAAACTTTGGAGGCACTATCTAGTAGGGCGAAACTTTGAGCTCAAAATAGATCATCAAAGTTTAAAACATCTCTTCACTCAAAGGGATCTGAATTCCAGGCAAAGGCGATGGAGTGAGTTCATGAGTGAGTACGATTTTGGTATTTCATATATCAAGGGAAAAGATAATGTGGTCACGGATGCCTTGAGAAGGAGGCCACGTGTCTTCTCCTTGGTACCCTTAAAAGTCAATCTGAGGGAACGTGTGTTGACGCAACTCCTTGGAGACAGTTGGTATTTAAAGGTTACCTCAAACCTCCAGAATGGGAGACAATTAGATCCGAAGTATGAATGATATAGTCTAGAAGCAAACAGACTATTGAGATATCGAGGAAGGATGTACATTCCCGAAAGTGGGGATATTCGAAGCATCATACTAAAGGAAGCCCATAGAGCACTTTATTGTGCGCATTCGGGTGTGAAGAAAATGTACGCAAACATGAGGAAGTTTTTCTTCTAGGTAGGCATGAAGCGCGATGTAGTCCATTTCATCGTCAATGCCTAGAGTGTCAACAAGTGAAGGCCGACCACCATCACCCGATAGGTCTCCTACAACCACATGATGTTCCTATGTCCAAGTGGGAAGTCATTTCCATGGATTTTGTTGTAGGGTTGCTGCGCACATCTCATAGACACAATGCCATTCTTGTAATAGTTGATAAGTTAACCAAGAGTGCTCATTTTATTTCGGTTAGAGACACTTACGATGTCACTGATGTTGCACGGGTGTTTGTAAGTGAGGTCATCCGTTTGCACGGGATACTTAAGAAGATCATTTCAGACAGGGACTCCAGATTCACTTCTAGGTTTTGGACAAGTTTGTAGTCAACGTTGGGGACTTAGTTGAACTTAAGCACAGGTTATCATCCTAAAATAGATGGGCAAACTAAGAGAGTAAATCAATTCATGGAAGACATGCTTAGGATGTATGTCATGGATAATCAAACCCATTGGGAGAAGTACCTACCTTTGGTAGAGTTTGTCTATGATAACAGTTTTCATAGCTCCATCGAAATGCCACCCTACGAAGCTCTGTATGGAAGGCCATGCAGAACGTCGTTGAGTTGGGAGAAGTTAGAAGACTGAGTAACAGTTGGGCCAGAACTGATTCAAGAGATGGAGAAACAAGTGATTCAGATTAGGTAGAGACTAAAGGAAGCACAGGATAGACAGAAAAGTTATGCGGATGTACACAGGACTAATCGAAGTTATAAAGTGGGAGATCAGGTTTTCATTCATATCAGGCNTGAGAATGTAAATTTTATGAATGTTTAAATGTTATTGATGATGATGGATACGATGTGATCTACTATGTGAATGTAAATTCTATGAATGTTTAAATGTTATTGATGATGATGTATATGATGTGATATACTATGTGAATGAGAATCTTATGAAAGTTTAAATGCTATTTGAATGATGTTGGATATGATACAATCTAAAATGTAAATGATAATTCTATGAATGGTAATGTTAATTGAATTATGAAATATTATGAGATCTATTTCTAACTGGAAAACTTTGATGTTAAAGTTGTTGGTACACAGATACCGAATTGAAATTATGGTTGTATGCAACTACATGATGATAATGCATAAGATTTGTATGAGTTTGTGTTACAGACTAATCTGCAGGTTATTGGGATATGAAATAGCCAAGGGATAATGATGATGAAAGTGATTGTCATGACCACTGGCCGAGAAAAAATATGGTATGAATCTTTGTATGTGAAATTATATTGGTTTGAATGCAATGCTATGATATGTGGACCAGTGCATGATTTCAGGTGGTGAGAATGCCTAAAACCGTATAAATGATGACAAAACTCCCAGCAACATGGTGCCACTGTATATTCCATTATAGGGTGTGGACCCTAGTCCTGTTAGGAGGGGTGGAGGCATTTCCCACCGTGTATTCTCTGAAACCTGGAGTCATGGGGGGACGATGTTAGCTCACGCTCCCCTAGACGTGTGATGATGATTGTCAGTTGCCTGCTGGGGAAGCCTGGTCAAGATAGTGACACTTCCGCTTACGGGTTCTATTTGGAGTTAGGTCAATATAGTTGACGCTCCAAGATAGTCCAACCGAGGAATGATATGAATAAAAGATGGAAGTAAGTTAGGGAGGAAGGATGAGTAGAAATAGTTGAGAGTGTATGGAGATTTGTCTTATGGTGGAATTTATTGTTTTTCCTTCTGAAAAGAAAAAGTGTATATATGAATATTCATAATTACTTAACTAAACTACAAATGTCTAAATAACATTGTTGAGCTAGATAATTGTAATTAAGGGATTTCACATACATTTGATTAGGTTATTATCTTTTAAAAATTGAATAGTCTTGTTGAATGGATTAGATGCATACATAAATTGCTATAGAGGTGATAGTTATTGTTATTAGTACATGTGTGAGACTTGTATGTACTAGCTACACATGCATTTCTTGCACATGTACACTAGTATGTATGAGTTTTTGGCTTACCTATTGATAATGTTGGTTATTGGATATGAATGTGTGAACCTTGTGTCTTTCCTTTGTATCTTAAAATACTTTAACTTCAGGACGAAGTTTCCTGAAGGGTGGGTGTATGTAACAACCCTAGTTAAATAATTAATTGTCATAGTTAAATAATTGTTTAAAGTATATTAAGTTTAATTAATTAGTTGTCCTGAATTATTAATTGTTTAATGTATATTAATTAATTGATTAATTGATTAATTAACTCATTAAATATTTAGTTAATAAATTTTAATTTATTAAATAAAAACTTAAAATATCGAATGATGGAACCATTAAGAAGAAGGGGATGAGGTGGTTGACATTGAATGAAGGGATAAGGTGGGTGAGTCTTAATGAAAGGAAGAGGATGGTGAATGAGGAAGAGAGGAAAAGGAGGATATAGAGGGGAAAACACTCGGGAGAGGGGGGATTTTTGGCAGGGAGCATTATTTTCATAGGGGAGACTGTATTGGACATCTTTGGACTTCTGGGGAGATTGGGAGATGGTATTACTAGTTTTTGGATGGAGAAGCTTGTTGTACGTCTAAGATAGGGGACACCTGTTGCTGGGAGTTTTGGGCTCGGGGGCCAGGAATCCTTACGGAATCCTGGAGCTAGGGAGCCGGAGAGGCTCTATTCCTAGTTGGCTGGGTGGTTAGATGGTTTTGGACAGTGCATCAAGCAGAGTTGGGGACAACAGTAGTATCAGTTAGAGGTATGTAATTTCATTATTCTACTGTGTTATGAAATTTGTTATAATCTGCTCATGAATATTAATATGCTGATTATGTAGTGGATTATTATGATGAATAAGGAATGGTTTAAGGTTAGTTTAGCATGTCTCTATTTTAATTTACGATTTATAAGGCTCTGTTGGAAGAGACCTTACATTAGCATCGTATATGCATCGTTATTTTTCATTTTTGTGTCATATTACATCACTCATGAGTTGTGTTAGTGTTGTATTACATCACTCTTGAGTCATGTTAGCATCAAGGTTGCACCATTATTATTCATTTTGTGTCATATTAGCACTTTTTTAGCATTGTAATAGACATGTTTTGCATCAAAATTGTTATTAAATTTGCGACATAATTATTATTAATAGTTTAATTATTTCTATTAATGTAAACTTATTGATTATTATTATTATTTACATGTAACCAAGCACCCCACCCTCCAACCTGTGAGCAAGGGTGAGATATTCCTCGTGACTCAACATTGATAGCAATTGGCTCACAAAGAATGAAACATATCACAAGCGAGATTTGAACATCGTTGGGGAGGATAACATTTCTCCTCCCTCACCACCCAAGCTAGATCCAATTGACGAAGTATTAATTTAATAATAATAACAATAATAGTTAAATTAATTATTAATTATTATTTTTATAGTATTTAAA
>JZKD02S2363767.1:17968-30562 GCA_000966675.3 Picea glauca
ACATACATACATACATACATACATACATACATACATACATACATACATATATATATATATATATATATATATATATATATATATATATATATATATATATATATATATATAAATATTAAAATCGACTTATGCTATCTCTGTCGAATTCGTACGAGAAATATTGGTTGATAGTTCATTTTGAAATGAATTCAAGTAATGATTTCGTGGACTGTAAATTGATTGTGTTTGCCCCCAATTGGTAATAACGAACGACTAAACGAAGTCCTACATATCTTGTTATCAACCGATTAATTCCACGATGATTTCATTTGTGATAATTACATACCATTTTTGATTTGATTCACCAATAGCTTGGATTGCTTGTTTATGTTAAATATGGTGCGATCAATTTTGAAAATGATCCGTTTGATTCGGTTTGGATTCGAAGTGATCTTTGGGTAGATGAAGAAATTTTTGTATTGATTTCAATTCATCCATGAATCGATTTCACTGCTGTCGGTTATTCAATACGATGATGTTTACCCGAATTGGTCAAAACAGAGTGTATCTATCTCTGTCATATATTGATTTAGTTTGTTCAATTTGCATACAAGTGTCGATTTGAATGAGGCTTTTAGCAATCAAATATCTTTTAATAGTTTTAATTTATTTTCTAAGATTTGAATTTATTTTTAATACGATTCTGTGTTTGATTTAGACCAGCTACAGAATCACAAGATTCTGTAGCTAGTCTTTAGAATTAGATTTTTATCAATTTCATTAGCAAAATATCTTCCTAACTTGTATTTTTTTGACCTCTTTCAGGTACATTTGAATTGCATTGGGCATGCTGTGGCATTCTAGGAGATATTTGTGTGATACAGTTTTATTTTAGGTTCCTAGTCTTAGATATAGAAACTTGGGATATTTTCCCAGATTTTCTGTAAATAGTTTTGATAACTTCCACAGGGATGTTTTACCCTGTGGAAGGTCTTTAAATACTTATTATTTTTTGTAATAAGGGGCATCCTCACTTGTGGGAGAACCAGGCTATGGATTTCTAATACAAACTGAGATGAGAGTTGATGTTATTGCTACAACTTTTGCTTTCAATATATCAATTTTTTGTTTCATGTTTTATGCATATCGGTTTGCAGTTGATTATAGACTACTTTAGCTATCATAATTTATTGCAGGATGATATGATTTGATTAATGTGCTATCCATATATGATTTATTTCATTATTGTTTTTAAAAGTACAACAATTACTTGGTTTCATTTAATGAATCACAGATTTCTCTTCTTCGTTAATTGAATCATTTCGTATAGATCTTTGCATACAGGTTTATCTAACTGTGAAGATTTATAAATCATAAGATTGTTGTAATTTTTATGTCTTGTTTGTTCTGTAATCATATTTGAAGAGCACTCCAACTTTCCATTTACGAGAAGCTCCTGGATAATTCAGTGTGGGTTTTCTCCCTCCGATCAGCTAAGAAAACCATTACACACAGGACGAACCTGGAGCGTTTCTTCAGGTCAGTTATTTAATATTTAATAGTTAGTTTGTTAGTATAATTTAAGTAGTTTAGTTAGATAAATATATTAGTTTAGATTTGTAGTTAGAGTTAGTATTTTAGTTGTTTAGTTTAGTTAGTTTTTGTTTTATTTCTTTTCATAAAATTATAAAATAAAAAAGCAATAGCTCTCACTGTCTTAGGACAAAATGCAAATGAGTTTTTCAGGTTTTCATTCAAATCTGTAAATTGTAAATATTGTTTATTTTGTGAATAAGATTTATTTCTGTTAGTAGTTAGATATTTAATTTCTTAGAGTTAGTATAGTACTAGATAGTAGATTGTATATATAGAATAGTTAGATTTGTTTTAGTTTGTTTTAATAGTTGTTTTTAGTTAGATTAGTTAATTTAGAGTAGTTTTATTTTTTGTTTTCTTAGGACCTTAGATCGGCTAACGGAGCCGATAAACCCGTTAGGGTGGTTCATCCCAAACGACTTGGGTTATTAGACAACCCCAGACCGGTTCCACTCTCCTAGTTGACGGACAATCAATTTCACCCGTCAACAAATGGCGCTAAAAGGAGGGCCTAAAATTAATTAATGGCACGAGGTGGTTGCAAGACTCCTCCACCACCTAATCGCTCACCTATAGTGACTAGAAGCCATTCTAACGATAATATTCCCCTTCAAACAACAACCACATCAACCGACGATCCACAGATCACAGTTGAGCCAACAACCCCTAATCCTACAAGTTGTGACATACAAGAGATTGTCCGTCAATCTCTTATAAAAACTCATAGTGCCTTAGCCCGTTTGAGGCAACCAAATCGTCCACTAGACCAAACTTTAGATTTATCTGACATCAGAGAACAATTAGGAGGCACTAATATCACTGTGAATCCTTTAGATCCAATCCTAAATCCTGCTGCAGGAGGATTTGGAATACCTCCTTCACCACCTCCATCATCTCCTTCCTCTTTTAGATGAGATTCCTCTGACGAAGGAAATTCCCCTTCTCAGCCTTCCACACCCACTACCCCAATGGAAAATCAGAACAACCCTACTAGACCTTGGCTAGATCAGGATGCTGTAGCTATACCTAGAGCTCAACATCCTCTACCTAAACACCCAGAGAAATGGCTTCCCAAGTTTGATCTTGACTCAAAACAGATCGCTGAAGATCACATTAAAAAGTTTATGTTAGCCATAAGACTCCACAATGTCGAACATGAAGACGTTGTCTATAGGTTGTTCCCCTATACTTTCGAGGGCAATGCATCTACATGGTACTTTACCCAGCAACCCCATACCATCATGTCTTGGGAAAAGTTCGAGTCATGCTTTTTGGAAAAGTTCGGAGATGGTAAGCCTCCAGAAGTCCTAGTCATGGACCTTTCTAGCTTAAGAATGAACCCAAAAGAAAAAGTTAAAGATTTTAATCAAAGATTCTTAACACTTAAAAACCGAATCCCTTCTGATTCCATGCCTGCTGAGAATATTATAATAACATACTACACTAAATCTTTGCATCAAAGTATAGCTATTTGGGTTAAATGATCTAAGAAAGCCACGTTGTTAGAAGCCTTCGAGGAGGCAAGCCAGATTGAAAAAGACATACTTAGTATTAAGGACTCTACTAGCAACGAAACAGAGACTAGTTCTTCTTCCAAAAAGAAGATTGAAATCCTCCCCAGACCCACTCAAAGTAAAACACAACTTGAAAGCTCAGATTTAGAAAGCTTAACTAAAGTTGTACAAAAACTTTCAAATCAAGTTATAGACTTAAAAAGGATGACCGAAGAAGCTTCCTCAAACAAAGGACATTACAAACCCCTGTTCCGGAAGCCTTTTTCCACCAACGAACTTAATCCAACCACCGAAGGCCTTAATCTAGAAAGTCTGCAATGCGCCCTTCAAACAATTCTAGAAGTCCAAGATAACTTGATGCCTCCTGAGATCCCTGAGGAGATAGTTGAACAAGTGACAGTTCAAGAAGAGGAGTCTTCTCCAAACATTTTTGGACACTTCTCGGATAACATCTTTCAAGCTAACTTCGAGACAGTACATCCCTATAATACCAAGAGTAAGACAACAAACAAACCCTCTTCCGAAAACACTACAACTTCGCCTCCAAAGCAGTCTAAATCAGCTGAGACTAAACAGAGCAATGTGAACCCCAACTTAGATTATGATTTAGTTGAAGATCTTAAAAAGTTGAGAGATAACATTTCTGTTTATGAGTTATTGAAATTTCCATTTCTGCTACAAACAATGTTACAAAATATCTTAGAGAATGGCAAAAGTGGTAATTCAGGTGGTAAAAAGGTTGTGCAGAACAAAGTTCCTCAGAAGACTTCCACTAAAAACAATCCTGATCCTCAAGACAAAGGAATCCTTCCTGTAAGTAATGTAAATAAAGTAGATGATGTAGATAAAGTAGCCTTAGAAATTGTGAGTAAAAAGCCACAAACTACCACTCTTAGTACTCGTAAAAATGTACCTCCATTCTTGTTAACTTTTGAAATATTTAATAGAAACGTGCACAATTGTATGGTAGACTTAGGAGCGTCATCCAATGTGATGCCATGGCCTGTATGCCAGAAGATTAACACTGAAGTTGAACCCTCCACCTTAAAAATCATACAACTTGATCGGACCAATGTTAAAGTTATAGGCGAATTAAAGAATGTGATTATTAGATTATCATCTAACCCCAAGGTTCATCAAGTCATTGATATTATTGTTGTGGATATTCCAGAAGTGTATGGTCTATTTTTAAGCAGGGACTGGTCGGAGCAGCTACACGACTATTTCGCGATAGACTGGTCTCATCTATGGCTTCCAGAGAATGACAAGCCTAACAAGATCAAGGTAAATTGTGAACGCTACCTTAAGTTCACGGTCACAGATTTGAACGATCACAATGAACAATTTACACCTTCTGTGGATTTGCCCGAAGTACAAGGGATGGACACCTTTTTCAGCAACTTCATGGCCGAGGCTTCAGCTATCACCAATCCAGAAAAACAGTCTGATATTGTAGCATCTGTGCAGCCAACAACTTCTACACAACGATCTCAAGTACCCGATGAAAATCAAATTTGGTCTCTTTATTTTGACGGGTCAAAGTTCAAAGAAGGACTTGGAGCAGGCTACGTTATTATCGATCCGGTAGGTAACAAAACATTGATTTCATGTAGGTTAGAATTTGAATGTACTAACAACACTGCAGAATATGAGGCTTTACTGCAAGGTCTCAGAAAAGCTTTAGATATGAACATTCAAAATTTAACCGTCTTTGGTGACTCCAAAATAGTGGTTAGACAGGTAAGAAATTCTATCCACTGTATGTCTCCGCATCTTAAAATCTACCAATCCGAGGTATGGAATTTAATGAATAAATTTGCTGCTTTCAATATAAATTCTATTCCTAGATTGAATAACTCTGAAGCAGATTTATTAGCTAATGTAGCTTCTAAACTCTTTCCTGCAGAAGGCTTGTCCCCAGACACATTCTCCGTCGAGTTGTTGTTCATGCCATCAGTTCCCGACAACATCATGAATTGGAGAGTCTTTGATGATGATCAATAGATTATTAACTTTCTGCACATGGAAGAAACCTTTCAAGGCACGGTGATAGACGAACACACACACGATGACAATTTGTGCGATTTCACGGTAATACCAGATCCGAGAACTCCTTAATCTTCATCGGACATGGTAAACTCGATCCCTAAATCTGTAGTTAGATTAGAGAAATTTTACGATCTTCAAGATAAATTTAAAAAGACAGTCAACTGTAAAACCAATAGTTCCTCGTTATCTTATGAAAAAGTAAACTTAGGAACTAAGGACAATCCGCAATGCATTAATCTAGGGGTAGGATGTTCTTAACAAGAAAAAGTTGTATTTATTAAATTGTTCAAAGAATTTAAAGATGTCTTTGCATGGACGTATGATGACCTTAAAACTTTCAACCCTAACATCATATAGCATGTCATTCCTATGAAGCCCCAAACCTTACCCTTTCAACAAAAATTGAGGAAAATGCACCCTAAGCTTGAGCCGACTGTTCAAAAAGAATTGAATAAAATCCTAATTGCTAAGATAATTTTTCCTGTTAGGCACACTCAATGGGTTTCTAACCTTGTCCCAGTCCGGAAGAAAAGTGGGGAAATCCGACTCTGCGTCGATTTACGAAACCTTAATAGAGCGTTTGATAAAGACAACTATCCTGTCCCACCCATGGAACATATCCTTCAACATGTATCTAGTTCTGAGAGGCTATCCTTACTGGATGGTTTCTCGAGGTACAACCAAGTCCTGATGTCTCCACCAGACCAACTTAAAACTACATTCCGTACCCCGTGGGGCACTTATGCTTATCGAAAAATGCCCTTTGGATTGATTAATGCTGGTGCCACTTTCCAGAGAGTGATGGACATCGCTTTCCGAGGCTTAATCAATCAGTTCATCGTAGTTTACTTAGATTATGTTACTGTATTTTCTAAAAACAAAAACAATCATCTAGCTCACTTACGAGCCGTTCTACTGCGATGTTGTAAATACGGCATCTCTTTGAATCCTAAAAAATCCATCTTTGTAGTAGAATAGGGTAAAATCTTAGGATTTATTGTTTCAAGCGAGGGAATGATTACCGACCCCGAAAGGACTCAGGTCATCGCAAAACTTCCCCCTCCTACGTCCAAAAAATCTATGCAGTCTTTCTTAGGCCAGATTAACTTTGTGAGAATATTTGTCCCCAGCTTCTCTGAAATGGTCAGACCCTTGCATAACCTAATTAAGAAAGACACCCAATATCACTGGGGACCCCTAGAAAATCAAGATTTTAATGCAATAAAGAAGGCCATAATAGATGCTCCGTCTCTCATGAGCCTCGATTTTTCTCAAGACTTTACACTCTACACTTTTGCTTCTGACCGTTCCTATGCCATTGTCTTAACCCAAAAGAATGCCAAGAACAATGAAGTACCCATTGCCTTTATGAGATCTGCTTTCAAAAGTGCTTAACTTAATTACCCAATGATAGATCGACAAGCCTATGTTGTTTTCAAAGCAGTCAAGCATTTTCGGTCCTATCTTTTGAAGTCAAGGACGAAAGTCATTGTTCCCTATCCAGCCGTGAGGAACCTGTTAGTGCAGAAGGAACTAGGTGAAAAGAGGGCTAACTGGGTCACCTCCTTGCAGGAGTACGACTTAGAAATCACCCCAGCTCAGATAGTGAGAGGCCAAGGGTTATGCAAGTTAGTTGTTGATTCAGCAGCAGGACAACAAGTAGAAAGCGATATGACAAACCTAGGACAACATGATCAAAATCTAATTTGTTGCGCACAAAACCCTGTCAGTCCTTGGTATGACGATATAAGATTTTGTATTGAACATGGATCAACACCCCATCACTTGGATCCTGCTAAAACAAGAGCATTGAGATTAAAGTCTGCCTCCTTCCATCTGGTTAATGGTATCCTGTTTCGTCAAAATTTTGACAGCGTACTCATGCGTTGTCTTGAAAAAGACGAAGCAGAAAAAGTCTTGCTAGAGTTGCATGCAAGAGAAGATGGTGGTCATTTTGGTGGTGACACCACTGTCCATAAGGTTTTAAAAGCTGGTTATTACTGGCTTACACTTTTTAGAGACGCCCATGCCTTGTGTCATAAATGTATCATTTGTCAGAAAGCATCAGGGCGGTTACAGAAACCAGCCTTTCCTTTGTAGCCCGTTTCAGTAGACTCTCATTTTTAGCAATGGGGCCTTGATATCATAGGTCCAATCAACCCCCCATCCTCACAACAACACAATTTTATTATGACAGCCACAGATTACTTTACCCGGTGGTTTGAAGTTGTTGCGTTAAGAACCGTCAACACCAGTAAGGTAATTGCCTTTCTAAATTCAAACATTATCACTCGTTTTGGTATCCCTGATTGTTTAGTATTCGACAATGCTTCTTACTTTTCCTCTCTTGAGATGAGCGAGTTCTCTTTGGAAAAATGAATCAAACTAAAGTATTCTGCTAGCTATTACCCCCAGGGCAACGGATTGGCAGAATCAACAAACAAGAACTTGATTAAAATCATCAAGAGAACGGTGGTTGAAAATAAAAAAAATTGGCACAATGCGCTGCTAAATGCGCTGTGGGATGATAGGGTAACACCAAAATCTTCTGTAGGTAACTCCCCCTTTTTTCTCGTTTATGGCAGAGAAGTAATTCTTCCACCTCACATTCTTCTTCCTTCACTTCAGTTATCACAGAAAATCCAAGAAGAAGATTGTCCCCCTTTGGAAAACTGAATTAATGCTTTGATGAAGCTAGAAGAGGTAAGAGCCCAAGCTAAACGTAAGTTATATCAGCATCAACTATTGGTGAAAAGCTGGTTCGATTCTAACTCTGCTTCTGATAGGAATTTCGAAGTAGGTGATCTCGTCTTGAAATGGGACAAACCGCATGAGGGAAAGGGAGAACACACTAGATTTCAAAACTTATTGCTTGGACCATTTTTAATTGCTGAAAAGTTGGGTCCCAGTTCTTTTCGATTGCAAAATCTTGAAGGGAAGCCTGACACCTATCCGGTGAATGGCCAAGCCCTGAAAAGATACTTTGCTTGATGACAACCCTTGTATACTATGTACATATTTTGCTTCTGTTTGCTTTTTCGTTTGCTTTTTGTTTTTGATTTCCCCTTTGAGTTTATCAGTTTGTGTGTTTGGAAATACACATACCTATATGCTGTGCTATTCAGACAAAGAAAATAGAAAATTCCTTCCCTAAAATAACTGCTAAGAAATTTGTATAAACATCAATTGTATATTTTTGAAAGTTATATCTGTGATTGGCAAAAAGTCTATTGTTTGAAAGGAGTCGACTGATTTCGATCTCTGAGTAAAGCTTGTCGTGATCATCTATTATCTTTTTACGCTGTCCCTATTCCTTAAAGGAATGACTCAGAAGATGTCTCCCTACCTTAGGAAGTTGTTTTTGTAAATGAAACATCTCTGGATCTTAATAAAGGACAGTTTTAAAAAATTCTGATGAGGTCTGAAAAAAAATGTTAAAATATCATGATTTTCAGCATCACCCCACTCAACTATATATCTTTGAAGAAAAACAAAACAAAACAAATTATTAATAGATCTGTGGGAAGTGCTTGTAAACTCGTCGAGATGCTGAATAGGTTTGTTGGCAACGGGTAAATGCATGCATGACGCCAAAACAACTTCGCCGGGGTATTGAACAGGCCCGCTGGCAGCGAAGCAATGTCGGGTACATGAAAATTTGAGAATAAAAAGCCTCTTAATATCGTTTATTCTGATCTAGAACTTCTTGGCAGGATACAGATGTTAGAGTGGGTTAAATGGCAACCCTGTCAAGGCTATGGACACCTACTGGCAGCAGTGGCTCTGTCAACAGTATTGGAGATTTTATCTTTAATATCGTGACTCGCTGGTCTTAAGACTGTTATCTGTTTTCATCTTTTAGAACACTGCTGGAATAGTTGGTTAATGATGATGTTTATACGATTTTCTGGTTGTTGTTTTTGAGTTGGAATTATCTTGGCTGTCCTAATCTGAATTTGTTCTTTTGGCAGAGATAACCGCTTCTACAAGTGTGTCACCATTGTTGGAAGCCAATTCACATTTTTCCACTATCTTATAAGCTACCTACACCAGTGTTTTACAAACCTTAATTTTTCGTCGCAATTCTCAAATAAATGACACTTTTATTTTTGTGATATTTTCACACTTGCCTTCATTTTCGTTTTCACGACTATAAGCGTGAAAACTTGGTCTTACGAAGTCGCATTAAAATCATTATTGAATTGTCGTTATCATTCTTGTCAATATGCCTATTGCGCTTACATTTTACTTATCATTATACAGTTGGCAAGACCTTTTGGTCTGTACTCATTTGACATTCTTCGATTGATTGTGTGATTTTGTTTCATTGAGTTTGTGATACATTGGGGATTGTGTTTACATGCTATTTGATCAATCCACTTGGCACATTGGTATACATAAAAAGCATTGACACATTGGTTAAACTCTTGGTATGAATTGTTCTATACAACGCATGTCACATAGTCAAAACATTTGTATTGATTTCGATTTATTTGTTTGGTTTTGAGACTATAGCTATTGCTTGCGCGAATGGTTTATCCACTTACCAAAGGTTTTGATTGATTGAAATGGCATAGTTGTAACACTTATGCATTGTGATTTGAATAGTTGAAAGCGCCGTCGGTTGTACCATTGGTAATGACTATTATGCATGGCCAACAAATAACTCCACCACCTTCACACAATGTCATTAATGCCTCCCCTTATCACTGCTTTACCTCTGCTAGCATCGATAATCCCTCGAGCGTTCTGCTCCTATGTGCCTTGTGTTTCAAAACCTGGCTCATTCACATCGCTTACCGTGAACCCTGTTTATGGCACCAGTGGTGCGAATTGAGCCGAACGGTAGTCAAGCCTTGCTACTGTTCAACAACGCTCGGAAAGACTTAGAGGATAGTGGTTGGCTCACATTTGTACAGTGGTTTGAGGGTTTTAATCTATTTGTTGCACAACAGTTCGCCCTGACTTTTGATAGGTGTAGGGCCAAAGTAGGTGACATTCAGCTTGAGCTGAATGAGGAGTTCATTAGCTCTTCCACAGGGTTAACATCCACGGGCCAGCGATGGTTTAAAAACTCTAAAGTGGAGGAGGTGACATGGCCTTTGTTGTTCGTTTCACGAAAGGTTACATCCTATGATAGAGGTATGCTGATTTCCACGCTTACACCAAGATGACATGATCTTTTGATGGTGGTTAAACAATTCGTGACCTGTGAGGGTCGATATGGACTGGTTTTTCTTTATCACCTTCGACTGTTAATGAATTTTATGGGTTATCCATTGAATATGCCTTTTTATTTCCAGCGAATTGTTTATAAAATGGCTAAGAGGTTTAAAAGAGAAAAGGCCAATAGTAGCTTGTTCCACCATGGCCTAATCAGACTCATCGTTATTCATCACTTAAATCTCCATGGTGATATTTGGCAAGATTTTATCTCTCGAAATGGTTTTGCTGATACAGAGCTTGTCCAAATTGACAAGCCCATGGTTAGTGTGACTAAGGTTGGGCCACCCATGCCTTTCGATGCCCTTCTACCCTCTCCTAAACCCTCGGCCAACCCTGATATCAATCTACCCAACATCGCAATAGACAAGACAAAGGCTATTAAAAAGCCTATGAGCAAAAAGGTCAAGGGAAACCCTACTGTCGACGACAAAGGTAAAAATAATGCTCGACTCATATCAAGACTGGCTAGGAATAAACCTAAACCTAGTGCTGAGAAGAAGCCCATAGTCCTCAGTGAAGACTCAGACTCTGACATCGAATGCTTCCTAGCTAGTGAGTACCCTTACTCCCAAGGTTTGTGCTCTGAGCCACCCTATGATTTCATTTCTAATTTGCCCCCGTGCCTAAGGAACAATCCCAGTTATCCAGGGATCAAGCTACCTAACGAAACCCTCGATGATTCTCCCAAACCCTCGACTGTCGGGCAGTTTTCATGTAACCAGTGTAATGTGTGTTTGGAACAATACTATACAGACGTTCCCTTACTTCAATCGAAAATCAAAGCGTTGGAAAACCAAGTTACAGTGTTGACTAGTGAAAGGGACAAGTTTCAAGCTAATGATAAGAAGCAGAAAACCACTGGTTCCATCATTTTTAGGAATGTCGAATTGGCTACAGCCGTCGTCAATTCCAAAATGTTATGACCAAGCTGTCTACTCATCATCTAGGTATGAATTTTGATATCAATTTCGTTTTATCAATTGCTTGAATTAATATAGTGAATTGGTTTCTGAGTTTTGATAAGTCTGTTTATTATTCGAAATGACTTTGACATGGTTTGATTATCAAAATGGTTATAAAATCGAATATGGTTATGATTTTGTTATACGATTTGATCGTGCCCAGTTTAGCAATTAATTGGTTTTCACTGGGCTTGATTCTTTTGTCTGTTGGTTTGAGTTAACGAAATCAATGGTGTTTTCTTTTGATTGGATTTTGTTTGTATCCAACCTGAACAGGAGGTTTCTATGCTAAAATTAGAGCATAGGTTTGTTTTGATTTAATATGATGTTGCTGTCATTGGATATTAAAGGCTCTGATTTCATTCTTGTGATTTGATTGTTAAAACAATTTCATAGAAATTGAATTGGCTTGATAAATATGATGTAGCCTATTAAATTGGAAAAACGACTCTGTTTTGTCAACATTTTCGTTTGGATTTGGATTATATCTGACCTGTGCGAAAGATCTCTGCGCCCAAATCATGGAACTGTTTTGATTCACAATGACTATGTCAAGCTTAAACTATTCGATTCACTCTTGTTTGGATTGGATTGCTTTTATGAGTTGGATTCGTATTGAAAATAGACTTGATGCTGCTATGTTGATTTTAATTTTCAAAACGAGTTTGTTAACCCAAGTCGACTTATGCTATCTCTTTCAAATTCGTATGAGAAAATTCGGTTGATAGTTCGTTTTGAAATGAATTCAAGTAATGATTTCGTGGACTGTAAATTGATTGTGTTCGCCTCCAATTGGTAATAACGAACGACTAAACGAAGTCCTAAAGATCATGTTATCAACCGATTAATTCCACGATGATTTCATTTGTGATAATTACATACCAGTTTTGATTTGATTCGCCAATAGCTTGGATTGCTTGTTTATGTTAAATATGGTGCGATCAATTTTGAAAATGATCCAGTTGATTCAGTTTGGATTCGAAGTGATCTGTGGGTAGATGAAGAAATTTTTGTATTGATTTCAATTCGTCCATGAATCAATTTCACTGCTGTCGGTTATTCAATACGATGTTGTTTACCTGAATTGGTCAAAACAGAGTGTATCTATCTCTGTCATATCTCTGTCATCATTTGATTTAGTTTGTTAAATTTTCATACAAGTGTCGATTTGAATGAGGCTTTTAGCAATCAAATATCTTTTAATAGTTTGAATTTATTTTCTAAGATTTGAATTGATTTTTAATACGATTCTGTGTTTGATTTAGACC
>JZKD02S2363778.1:10735-22789 GCA_000966675.3 Picea glauca
AGTAGCTTACACATCAAAGCATAGTTAACCCGAAGGATCCCATTTTGTTCTCTATGGTTTATGCCATTAAACAATTGTCTAATTATGAAATTTTGAATACTTAAAGGTGTATGACCTCATGGCAAGAAGAACTTTATAAAAAAATCATGCCAAAATCTGCTTAATTAGATTAATACTTTCATATACAATAATTTATGTACTTGTCGTGCACTGTACACAGTGACTTGTAATATGATCTGTTACTTCTATTCTACCTCTATCATGAATGAAAATCCTCCATTGTTTCTACTAGTCCATTCATTACAACATTAGAGTTGTTTTTATAACAAATAATTCCTACTATGTTCCTACAGTTTTTCCTATTACAACAATGGATTATGACACGACTGATTTATCCCATGGAAGTACTTCAATATAGAGTAAACATTTACATATCACCAATATAAATGATTATTTAAAATAGAGAAGGAGTAGATCAAGATATTTGAACTAGTTTTCGGGAAGGAAAAGGGAACAACCACGTTCCTCCCAACTGTAGAATAGGCAGCCAAAATTTCTTACCCAATTCACCCCCTAGCCTGACCATGAATCCATGAGGACGAATTTGGAAGACTCCTCCTCAACAATGTCCACAATTCCAACATTTTTCCTCTTGCCTCACACTTACTCAACAATGCTCATAACAACAAGGAAAATCCATAGTCTCTTTTCTCCACATACATGTCAGCGTCCTGCCTCCTCAAATATGCTATTTATCCAATTTTGCCCAGGTCTTTTTCCCTCCCTTGGGAATTTTCGCAGCTTTTTAAATCCCTGATTTTTAGGGGCTACTAATGGCCAAATCACTGATTTGCCACTTGTAACAATCAGCCTAGGGGTAGTTCCAATGTGTTCCCCTCTCATGGAGTCATGGTCAGCTAAATTCAAAATGGTTGTTCCATTTGTCCTCCTGAAATCAATATAAAATATTTTGTTTTCATACAAGTTTCATAGTCAAATAGTTAGTTGGGCCAAATCAGGTCTCTGCCCAACAGTCATGTTAATTAATTACAATTATTAAATTCGAAATTCAAAATTGCCATAAATGGAAAAAACAATTTCCAAATTCGAATTTACTAAAAATGGAATAAATTTCCAATGAATTTAAATTTCAAAAATATTTTATTTTTGGGGATATCAAATCATTTCCCCCTTTAGTAAAACACTGTCCTCAGTGTTCGTTCCTTTCTTGGAACAGGGTTGGATGAGATTTTCGCAAATCTCCCTCCAACTCCCAAGTGGCCTCCTCAGGACTAAAGTGCTTGCATTGCACCTTTACCTGAGCAACGACTTTGTTCCGAAGTGCTATTTCTCTCCGGTCCAGAATGCCCAGGGGTTCCACTTGGAACTTGCCTTCGGGTTCCACCTGGAAATCGCCTTCCGGTTCCACCTGCACCAATTTCCAATCAATCATACGAGTAGAGTCATGAATATACTTTTTCAACAAAGAAACATGAAATAGATTATGAATTCTTAGATTAGCTGGAACTGCGGGTTGATACGCTACGTGTCCAATTTGAGCTAGTGTCTCGAAGGGCCCACAAAACCTGGGTGCCATATTGGCACAGTTCCCTAACTTCAAAGAGCTTTTTTGGGCATTGACCTTCAAGTAAACATGGTCTCCCACTTGAAATTTCAAGTGTCTCCTTTTCTAATTTGCATAACTCTTTTGTTTGTCATGTGCTTCTTTCAAGTTCTCTTGTGCCTTTCTTACCATGTTCTCCATTTCTTGGAGCATCTATGGTCCAACCATGAGTCTGTCAGTGGGGTTATCCCATCTAATTGGAATTGTACACTTTCTGCCATACAATGTTTCGAAAGGGCTCAACTTAACCGAAGTTTGGTACCCATTGTTAGATGCAAATTCTACCAAGTGCAGGTAGTCTTTCCACTTGCTTGGTTTTGTTCTTACGTACATGCAAAGCATATCCTCTATGATCTGGTTTGTCTTTTCAGTCTGTCCATCTGTTTGTGGATGATAGCTCATACTAAAGTTCAAGTTAGCATTTAGTCGTGCAAACAATTCCTTCCAAAAAGCAGATGTAAATTTTACATCTCTATCTGAAACCACCATTTTAGGAATACCATGCAGTCTAAAAATTTATTTCATGAATATTTCAACAATGTTTATATCTTTAAAAGTAGATTTTATAGGAATAAAGTATGCAGACTTACTGAGTTTATCGATTACAACCATGATAGAATCATTATGTTTCTGAGTTTTAGGCAAACATGTTGTAAAGTCTAGTGATATAGTCTCCCATTTCCATTCTGGTACTGGTAATGGCTGTAATAGGCCGGCTAGGTGTTGGAGCTCGTCCTTAACCCACTGACAATCTTGGCACCTAGCCAAGTACGATTTTGTTTCACCCTTCATATTAGGCCAGTAAAATAGTTTTCTGATTGTTGTTATCATTTTCTGGTAACCTAGATGGCCAGAATACGGTTTCTTATAGACTTTGTCTAAAACAGTTAAATTTAACTCTGTTGAATCTGGTATGTAACATTTGTTTTTAAGTCATAATAGTCCCTTCTTGTCGATACTTAGATCTAGTTGATATAAGTTTGCGATACTGTTTTGAAATTCTGTCATCACCTTAGTGTAATTTCCCTTGTTAATACTTTCCATCCTTATTCTTTGTTCTAGATCGCTTTCTGCCCTGCTAATATTTATCTTAAATAACCCATGGACTCTTCTTCTTAAAGCGTCTGCTACTTTATTTTCCTTATCCTTGATATGTCTGGCCTCGAAGTTGAATTTTCTCAGGAACGCTAGCCACCTTGCTTGTCTTGCATTAAGATATGGTTGGTTAAACATATATCTCACCCTGCTATTATCCATCAATAGTAGGAATTTTCTACCCACTATATAGTGTCGCCACATTTTTAAGGCATGTATTACTGCTGCCAATTCTAAGTCATGAGTGACATAATTTCCCTTGTGTTCTTTTAATTTTTGGGACTCATAACAAATAACGTGCCCTTCCTGAGTTAGAACACCACCTAGTCCCTCTTTACTTGCATCAACACATACTGTGTAGTCTTTATCCGGGTCTGATACCTTCAAAATGGGTGCCAATGTCAATAATTATTTCAGCTTGTTAAAATTGTCTTGACACTTTTGCGACCAGTTAAACTTGGTCCCTTTTTTTTGTAATGACGTGATAGGGTAAGCTATCTTGGAAAATCCTTCTATAAATCTGCGATAATATCCAGTGATTCCAATGAATGACCATTTATCTGCCACATCCTTAGGTACTGGCCATTCCATAATGGATTTTATCTTTTTTGGGTCTACGGAACTACCTTCCGGGGAAATGACATGTCCTAAATATTGTATTTATTTTTGATAAAAGTCACATTTGTTGAATTTTTCATATAGTTTGTATTTCCTTAATGTTTGCAGAACCATTCTTAAGCGTTCATCATGTTCCTCCTCCGTTTAGAATAACCCAGAATATCGTCGATAAATAATACTATGAACTTGTCGAAGAACTGACTGAAAATGTTGTTGATCAAGCACCTAAATGTTGTTGGTGCGTCATTGAGTCTGAAAGGTATGATTACAAACTTGTAGTGTCTGTATCTTGTTCGAAAAGATGTATTGTTTATGTCCTCATTCTTTATCCTAACTTGATTATAACCAGATTGTAAATCCAATTTTGAAAATATCTTGGTGCCACCAACTTGATCGGACAGATCATTTATCCTTGGTAAGGGGTATTTGTTCTTAATGGTCATTTTTTTCAGTTGTCTATAATCGATACATAGTCTTAGAGTATCGTCTTTCTTTTTCACAAAGAGGACTTGTGCTCCCCATGGCGAGACACTCGGTCTAATATACTCTTTGTCCAACAATTCCTATAATTGTATTTTTAATTCTGTCAGTTCTGGTAGACTCATTCGGTAATTTTCTTTTGAGATAGGGGTTGATCCGGGTAGTAAGTCTATGGAGAAATCTATTTCCCTTCTAGGAGGTAATTTTGGTATCTCATCCACAAACATGTCTCTGAATTCACGTAGGACAACAAAGTCTTTTAACTTGGGTTTATCTTCTTTTCCTAATAGATTCGTCACTTGGATGGTGTAAACTTGACATCCCTTTCTAATACATTTCTTGAATTGCATCGCTGAAACTTGTCTGAATGATACAGGTTTTGGTATGCCTTGGGATATTCTAATAGTACCAAAATTATCTTTATAGCTAAGTATCTTTGTATAACATTCTAGTAGTTCTTTGTGTTGTTCCAACCAGACTATCCCAATAATCATATCATAAGATCCTAGTGCTAGGATGTTTAGATTGGTCTTTATCTTTTGACCATCTGAGATGAACTCAAAATCAGAAATAAAGTCAAATACTTTCCTTTTAGTACTTGTTGCTAGTTGTACAAGCTATGATTTCGTGTGCTTCAGTTTCTCAATTTTATTCAACTCTACTACATCAAGAGTAATATAACTTAACGTAATTCCAGGGTCAATTAAAAAAGAAATTTGAGTGTCATTGATTTTACCTTCGATTTCTACCACCGAGGACTGGTGGTCAGCTTGTCGACCATCTATGGCTGCATTTATTCGATGCAAACTTCTTCCCACATATCCCACTGTCGAGGCTTCCTGTAAATTGTGAACAACAGTTCTGTTTGCTGCAATTAAACATGGACAGTTCCTCCTTAGATGAGGCTCTCCACACTCCCAACACTTTAATGGATCGCGAGATTTGTCCCCAAACTTCTTCATTCCCAGGTTTACCGATTTACCCCTACCTTGCGTATTCATATGATTGGAGTAAAAATCCTTCCTCGGGAAACTTTTTGTTGCATTCTGATAAGAAGTTGGCTGGTATCCCTTCTTCCGCTGGTTCATTCGATCTTGCTTCTTATCCTTCCAGGTCTTGGGAAACTCTACCCGTTGTTTATACTGATCATAGCACATTTGTTCTTTCCTGAATACCTCACTCAAGGATTTGGGGCTGTCAAACTCAATTCTGTTCCAGTAGGCCTATGGTAAACAGCTTAAGAATCACTGAATTTTTACCTTATCATCCCGAATGTATGGTACAAACCTTAGTAGTTCCATAAATTTATTTATAAGGTCGTCCATCGTCATCTGTCCGAATCGTAACTCATAAATTTCTTTCATCTTCCTTTCATAATAGATTTCAGAAATGTATTGTTTCTTGAAATAATTCTTAAAGTCAGACCATTCCAATTGTTTCTCCTTTAGGCCCTCGGCCAATTTCAGGTCCTTCCAGCAAATGTTGGCTGTCCCCTTCAGATTGTAAATGGCCATTCTAACCCTCATGTTGCTGGAATAGTTGTAGATATGGAAGTATTTTTTTATGTCCAACAACCATGCCTCAGCTTCTTCTCCTGTCTTGCATTCTCTGTCAAAGGTAGCTGGTTTAATCTTTTTAAGTTCTCCTTCAAGGTGGTCTACTTGTTTTCTTTTTATGTCTCGTATAGTTTTTTCCTCAGCTAAAGGTGTCCCTTTAGACGAACTGTCTCGTTTTTTTATTTCTGGTCCAGAATTCTTGGAGGCCCTTTTGTTGACTTCTTCATCATAGTTATCGTCTTTTGGGATTTTCTTGGTTACTATACTACGCAGCAAGACTTCATTTATCTCTTGCTATTCCTACTGTGCTTTCTTCAATTTTTCATTGTCGACCTTGAAAACATGTAGTTCAACAATAAGATTCCGCATTGTTTCCAATGCCTCCGTGGGTGAGCTTCCATTACTGTTCTATCTTGGATCTCTCGAAGGTCCTTGCTGCAGATTTCCTTCCATCCTAATTTATGCACCCTTCTGAGCTGCCATAATTTATAAAAAATAGAAAGGGATTTATGTTTGAACCATAAGATTTATTAGTTTTTCATACATTGGAATGTATACTAAGTAGCTAATGTGGCCCTGTTTAGGCTGAGTGTTGTAACTTTTTCTCTGATACCATAGGTAATGTACCTCAAATTCATCATAAAAAAAAAATTATATGACATAATTCAATTCCATTTAAGCTTAAAATTTAAGAGAAGGTAAGATTCATTTCTGTCCATAATGACATTATTACACCAGTCTAGTTTACTTCGAATAGAAAATCTTATGTGGATAAATTCTGTCCATAATTCTATCACTTCCCTTAACTCTCAAACTACTCCAACATACTTATATGTATATAGGGAATATAAACTTAGGTCGAAGGAACCTTTGAGGTTTAGATAGGTAAAGCTCAGGGTTGTGCACAACTACCATTAGATCAAAAGGATCTGGGCGCATAGAGTTTAACCTCTGAGAGGTTGTGCAGGAGAGTAGCTAAAATGAACAGTGGAGACACTTCGGGCAGAAGTACCGAAGTTGCAAGAGTCGTTGGATCTTGTATAGTAGTAAGGAGATTAAGTCTGAGTGTCTTCCAACACTCTAAGGTGTTGAATTTCGCTATTTCGAAGTTTGGGGTTTGGAGTGGCAGGTGATTATGGAGTCGTTGCATCATGAACTACCGGTTAACGAAATCTCGCCAGTCATCGGATCTGGAGCGTAGTGGCTTGAGATCCATTAGATCAAGATACCGGCACGGAGTTTAGTCCATGGGGGTGCACAGGAAAAAGGATCTGGACTATCAAATCTAGCACTAATGACTGGTGACCGTCGGATCCGGAAGGAGGTGTGAGGGGTTTAATCCCTGGGAAGCCGCACAGAAGGGTAGAAGCGACAACAGAAACTTCGAGGGAGAAGTGTCTATTTTCCATGAGCCATTGGATCCAGAAAAGGTGCACGAGGTTTAAACCTTGTAACAATAGAAGGAAGAGGACTCTTCAAGTCTCAAAAGCATCAGGTCCGTCCATTTTGGAGGATAGGTGTCAAAGATCCAATCCCACCGGAGGGTTTGGATGCCAGGAGTTCGAGGAGAAGAAGTCATGAGACAAGAAGTCTCAGCTCATGAAATTGCGAAACGATCGACACCGTTCATCAAGGAGGACACGTGGCGAGTGGTCAAGGTTCAGGGAAAATCCTGAATGGTTGTGGGTCGTCAATCCATTGGGATCGAGGTCGTCGGTTCAAGAGTACTCTAGACTATTGATATCTCAAGGGGGAGATTTGGCATTTCGTGGTCTGGTAGTTCGAAGGACCTAGAATCGTTATAGCTGGAATCGCCAAAATCACGAATAGTGGAACTGCAAAAGCATTCAGAGGAATAACACTAGGTCATAGGGTGGTGGTCACATGGATGGAGGCTAAGGGGTGATCCGGAACCGTTAATCCATTTTTGGCGTTTTGGTGACCATGAGTTGGAAGGACAAGAAGTCTAGGAGAGCTCTCAAGTAGGAGTCCTAAAACCCCGAAACACGAAAGGTGTGCGTTGTTTCAAAACATAGAAGAGTGTCGAAAAGGGGGCGCACGTGCATATTTTCTCAAATCAAATTCAACCATAATCATGGATAGTTATTTTGACTCAATTCCTTACTTGGATATTATTTTGATTTTGCATACTGCTTATCTTTTGAATTCCATAAACTTTACTAAGGTTTAGTTATGATGTTGTTCTCTACTGTATTTCTGTATTTGTTGTGTGTACAGTCTGAAATTTTATGCATTGCATAGAATTTATGTATTTCCAAAGGCCCACATGTTTTGAATCACATCTCAACAAAAAAGGGAACTCCAAAATATTAAACTATTGTACAGGTATCAAGTAATATACAAATGTATGCATATAATCCTATTAAATGCGTATCCTAGTCATGCATCGATACTTTAGTAATGTTATTACTTTGTATAGCTTATTACAGAGATACACGAATATTCAGTCATTGTCATTCCTGGTTATACATCGACATTTCTTAGATCATTATCATCATCTAAGGGAACCTATACAGAGAAATAAAAAAAGAAGGTAGTCTGAGATTGTCAAAGTAATCAATTCTGCACATTTAATTATGCTTTTAATTGAAAGGTTGGATCTTCATGACTCCTCGAACAATAGACATTTTGATTGTTTGCTATTTGCACGTATAAAGGCGTATATTATCATTCTTACTGTAGGGAATTCGCTTTAACTCTCCATTAACATCTGTACTTATTTCCACCTATAAGTATGTATAGACTCATAGCTTTCCCTCTCTATATATATATAACGATTCACTATCATAGGTATAGTTTCATCTTGATTCTGGTTTAATAATTGGAAAACTCAGTTACGTGCTACGGTCCTGCATCCTTACCTACAGAAATATAAACATGCAAGTATATCTACCTAACTTGGGTCTCATTCTTACACACCAGTAGCTTACACATCAAAGCATAGTTAACYYGAAGGATCCCATTTTGTTCTCTAYKRTTTATGCCATTAAACAATWGTCTAATTATGAAATTTCGAATACTTAAAGGTGTATGACCTCATGGCAAGAAGAACTTTATAAAAAAATCGTGCCAAAATCTGCTTAATTAGATTAATACTTTCATATACAATAATTTATGTACTTGTCATGCACTGTACACAGTGACTTGTAATATGATTTGTTACTTCTATTCTACCTCTATCGCAAATGAAAATCCTCCATCGTTTCTACTAGTCCATTCATTATAGCATTAGAGTTGTTTTTATAACAAATAATTCCTACTATGTTCCTATAGTTTTTCCTATTACAACAATGGATTATGACACGACTGATTTATCCCATGGAAGTACTTCAATATAGAGTAAACATTTACATATCACCAATATAAATGATTATTTAAAATAGAGAAGGAGTAGATCAACATATTTGAACTAGTTTTCAGGAAGGCAAAGGGAACAACCACGTTCCTCCCAACAGTAGAATAGGCAGCCAAAATTTCTTACTCAATTCACCTCCTAGCCTAACCATGAATCCATGAGGGCGAATTTGGAAGACTCCTCCTCAGCAATGTCCACAATTCCAGCAGTTTTCCTCTTGCCTCACACTTACTCAACAATGCTCATAACAACAAGGAAAATCCATAGTCTCTTTTCTCCACATACATGGCAGCGTCCTGCCTCCTCAAATATGCTATTTATCCAATTTTGCCCAGGTCTTTTTCCCTCCCTTGGGAATTTTTGCAGCTTTCTAAATCCATGATTTTCAGGGGTTGCTAATGGCCAAATCACTGATTTGCCACTTGTAACAATCAGCCTAGGGGTATTTCCAATGTGTTCCCCTCTCATGGAGTCATGGTCAGCTAAATTCAACATGGTTGTTCCATTTGTCCTCCTGCAATCAATATAAAATATTTTGTTTTCATACAAGTTTCATAGTCAAATAGTTAGTTGGGCCAAATCAGGTCTCTGCCCAACAGTCATGTTAATTAATTACAATTATTAAATTCAAAATTCAAAATTGCCATAAATGGAAAAACAATTTCCAAATTCAAATTTACTAAAAATGGAATAAATTTCCAATGAATTTAAATTTCAAAAATATTTTATTTTTGGGGATATCACATCATTTCGCCCTTTAGTAAAACACTGTCCTCAGTGTTCGTTCCTTTCTTGGAACAGGGTTGGATGATATTTCCACAAATCTCCCTCCAACTCCCAAGTGGCCTCCTCAAGACTAAAGTGCTTCCATTGCACCTTTACCTGAGCAACGACTTTGTTCCGAAGTGCTATTTCTCTCCGGTCCAGAATGCCTAGGGGTTCCACCTGGAACTCGCCTTCGGGTTCCACCTGGAAATCACCTTCGGGTTCCACCTGCACCAAGTTCCAATCAATCATATGAGTAGGGTCATGAATATACTTTTTCAACAAAGAAACATGAAATAGATTATGAATTCTTAGATTAGCTGGAAGTGTAGGTTGATATGCTACGTGTCCAATTTGAGCAAGTGTCTCGAAGGGCCCACAAAACTGGGGTGCCATATTGGCACAGTTCCCTAACTTTAGCAAGCTTTTTCGGGCTTTGACCTTCAAGTAAACATGGTCTCCCACTTGAAATTTCAAGTGTCTCCTTTTCTAATTTGCATAACTCTTTTGTGTGTCATGTGCTTCTTTCAAGTTCTCTTGTGCCTTTCTTACCATGTCCTCCATTTCTTGGAGCATCTCTGGTCCAACCATGAGTCTGTCAGCTGGGTTATCCCATCTAATTGGAATTGAACACTTTCTGCCATACAGTATTTCGAAAGGGCTCAACTTAACCGAAGTTTGGTACCCATTGTTAGATGCAAATTCTACCAAGTGCAGGTAGTCTTCCCACTTGCTTGGTTTTGTTCTTACGTACATGCAAATCATATCCTCTATGATCTAGTTTGTCTTTTCAGTCTGTCCATCTGTTTGTGGATGATATCTCGTACTAAAGTTCAAGTTAGCGTTTAGTCGTGCAAACAATTCCTTCCAAAAAGCAGATGTAAATTTTACGTCTCTATCTGAAACCACCATTTTAGGAATACCATGCAGTCTAAAAATTTATTTCATGAATATTTCAACAATGTTTATATCTTTAAAAGTAGATTTTATAGGAATAAAGTGTGCAGACTTACTGAGTTTATCGATTACAACCATGATAGAATCATTATGTTTCTAAGTTTTAGGCAAACCTGTTATAAAGTCTAGTGATATAGTCTCTCATTTCCATTCTGGTACTGGTAATGGCTGTAATAGGTCGGCTAGGTGTTGGAGCTCGTCCTTAACCTGCTGACAATCTTGGCACCTAGCCAAGTACTCTTTTGTTTCACCCTTCATATTAGGCCAGTAAAATAGTTTTCTGATTGTTGTTATCATTTTCTGGTAACCTAGATGGCCAGAATACGGTTTCTTATAGACTTCGTCTAAAACAGTTAATTTTAACTCTGTTGAATCTGGTATGTAACATCTGTTTTTAAGTCATAATAGTCTCTTCTTGTCGATACTTAGATCTGGTTTATCTGAGTTTGCAATATTGTTTTGAAATTCTGTCATCACCTTAGTGTAATTTCCCTCGTTAATACTTTCCATCCTTATTCTTTGTTCCAGATTGCTTTCTGCCCTGCTAATATTTATCTTAAATAACCCATGGAATCTTCTTCTTAAAGCATCTTCTACTTTATTTTCCTTACACTTGATATGTCTGGCCTCGAAGTTGAATTTTCTCAGGAAGGCTAGCCACCTTGCTTGTCTTGCATTAAGATATGGTTGGTTAAACATATATCTCACCCTGCTATTATCCGTCAATAGTAGGAATTTTCTACCCATTATATAGTGTCGCCACATTTTTAAGGCATGTATTACTGCTGCCAATTCTAAGTCATGAGTGACATAATTTCCCTCGTGTTATTTTAATTTTTTGGACTCATAACAAATCACGTGCCCTTCCTGAGTTAGAACACCACCTAGTCCCTCTTTACTTGCATCAACACATACTGTGAAGTCTTTATCTGGGTCTGATACCTTCAAAATGGGTGCCGATGTCAATAATTCTTCCAGCTTGTTAAAATTGTCTTGACACTTTTGCGACCAATTAAACTTGGTCCCTTTTTTTTGTAATGATGTGATAGGGTAAGCTATCTTGGAAAACCCTTCTATAAATATGCGATAATATCCGGTGATTCCCATGAATGACCGTTTATCTGCCACATCCTTAGGTATTGGCCATTTCATAATGGCTTTTATCTTTTCTGGGTCTACGAAAATACCTTCCGAGGAAATGACATGTCCTAAATATTGTATTTCTTTTTGATAAAAGTCACATTTGTTGAATTTTGCATATAGTTTGTGTTTTCTTAATGTTTGCAGAACCATTCTTAAGCATTCATCATGTTCCTCCTCTGTTTTAGAATAGACCAGAATATCGTCGATAAATAATACTACGAACTTGTCTAAGAACTGACTGAAAATGTTGTTCATCAAGCACTTAAATGTGGTTGGTGCGTTAGTGAGTCCGAAAGGTATGACTACAAACTCGTAGTGTCTGTATCTTGTGTTAACTCCCAAAATGAAACCGTCCTTTCGGCCGAGTTTGGGTGGATATCATAGTTTTCAGTGGTAGCTTCAAGTCATTTTCAAGTTCTTCGGTTCAGAAAATTTTTGGT
>JZKD02S2363778.1:37528-54313 GCA_000966675.3 Picea glauca
CATGGAAAATTTCCTTATCTAGTCTAGGGAAGTCTGACATCAAGTCGAAAAAAACTAGTGATTTCTTGGATTTCGCTGAAGAAAAATCGAGATAAAATTCTTGCAAAATAACAATCCATTTATTTTATTTACCCCCTACAATATGCCTAGTAAGGGCGTATTGAAGTGGATTGATATCCACAACCATGATAGTTTTATAAAGTAATATATAATGTGGTAAGCTCTTAACCACATGCATCGCAGCCAAGGCCAACTTCTCTATGTGAGAGTATTTGAGTTCAGGACCAACTAGATTTCAACGAAGGTAATAGAGAATGTGCTCACGGATCTCATAGTCCTCCTAAACAGTTACCATACCAACGATCCCTTAGGATGTGGTGATATAAATAAAAAATTCTCTACTGTAGTCAGAGGGGTTCAGTAGAGGCATCGATATCAAATATTTCTTAATAGCATCGAAGTATTCCTACACTCGCTCATCCCATATGAATGGAGTGTCCTTCTTTAAAATACACATGAAACATTTAGTTATATTGGCATAGTTCACTATGAAATGACACAAGAAGTTATCCTTCCCCTGTAAACCTTGAAGTTGTCTAATGTTGTGTGGGGGATGCAATCCAAGTATTTCCTCAACCTTCATAGGATACAACATGATCCCATGCTAAAAAATTATGATCCTAAGAGACAACCAGAACTAATGCAAAAGATGCATTTGTGAGGGTTCAACTAAATGCGATAATAAAAAAATCTCAAATACAAATTGAAGATGAGTTGAGTGATCTACCCTCTTGTGAGAGTGAGCAACGACATCGTCTAGGTAAGCTTCAACAATATGTTGAAGATGGTGAAATGCAAAGCTCATGGCACATTGGAAGGTTGCTCCAACATTTGTATGACCAAAATCAGTTTTTTGGTACGCAAAGGTACCTCAAGGAAAAATAAATGTCTCCTTTTGTTGATCCTTGAGTTTGATATGAATTTGATTATATCCTGAAATCTGTCCATAAAGGAAAATAATTCACTTCCCGCACACTTGTCAAGAATTTGGTCAATGAAAGGAGTGGGGAAGTTATATTTAGGATAGGGTTTGTTCATATCTCTAAAATCCATACATATGCAGACAATTCCTTGTTTTTTATCTATAGGAATGTGGTTGGGCACCCATTCGGTCAAGGGAACTAATTAGATGAATCTAGCATTGAGTAGTTTCTCTACTTCTTCCTTAATAGTAGGGGATTTCCTAGGATTAAAAACTCTAAGATGTTGTTGAACAGGTTTATCATTCATACAAGTTTTAATCTCATGCTTGACAATGTTGGGGTCGATCCCTGTAGCTCTTCATGTGACCAAGTGATGCAAGAGCATCATCAACATCCAAACAAGCGTGAAGGTAGAAGACAGCTAGAAGACCACCAACGCACATTTTTGAAATGTTTTTGAAACATTAATGTAATGGTTAAAGGGAAGTGTAATTTCATATTGTAAACAGATCATGAGTGATCTGCTCTCATCTATAGAATGTAGAGGCATTTATGCATAGTTAATGAAAGTAGGTAGATTTGAATCATAGATTAGACAGTTTAGGAAGTAGGAGGGAAAATGGATATAGACACCCTCACCCTTGTATCATTGTAACATTATGATCATTAGAAAATTAGCATAGAGTTGTAGCAGAGAGAATGAGAGAAAGACCCATGTACAAGAGCTTTAATTAATATAAGAAGCTTTGAATCAGATTTCATGGTGTCATGATGTTTTATGTTTATACACAGTGAATGGTGTGCTCATGGTTGTTTATTCTCTCTGTTATGCATTTGTTTTATATTGTGCATGTATGATTTCATGTTGAATGTTTGAAGTCTGAGAGAGAGAGAGAGAGAATGAGTTTCAATTGTTTCTCTTTCTGAGTGAGTGTTCATGCAAGGAGTGCGTCGACAAAGTTTCAGATTTTATCTATGAAAGCTCAGGAGGGATACTATTGCTCTCATGCCAGCAGAAAAGAAAGTGAAGCACAGAAGTCATGCAAGGTGTGTGCGGGCTAGTTGAAAGCTTAGAACTTATCAACCAAGAGGAGAGTTGAAGGACAGTTGTTGCAGTGAGTGCATAGAGTCGAAAGATCAAATACCCAGGAGTGTTTGAAAGTCTACTGCAAGGAGTTCGAGCAACAACTCTTTTGGAGGTTTGAGTTTGTAAGTGAAAGCTTAGGAGGGATAACAACTTTGACCACTTAAAAGGAGGATGGAGGTCGAAATAATTCAAAGGGAGACGAGGGTCAAATTCATCCAGTAAAAGTAAAGTTTAGAAGGGAGAAAATTGGTTTATTTCGCAGAAGTTGTCCAAGAGCAACGAGCGGTCGAAATTCTCTATGGAGAATTCACGAAATAGCGAGGACCGTAGGATCCATGAGAGTTGTGGAGAAGTTAAGCATTGGATCGAATGGAGACTTATTAGTCGTTGACCTTGTGGAAAGTACCATTTCGAAATTTGGGGTTTAGAAGTAATAGAGGGACGAAAGTTGGAGGTTCGTTCAAGTCTTGAAAGCTGGAAAGATTGGAGTGACAGGTGGCAAGAATCCATGTAAGAGATAGAAGATATTGGAGAAGACAAGTGGCATACTTGTTTCTAGTCAGAGTCAAAACTTCGTTGACTCTTTCACGGTTTTGTAGTTTGGAGAGTCGGAAGCCTTGCATCAGGATTCGCAAAGACATGAGGTCTGAAACTCCGAATCGACGAAAAGTCCCATACGAGAGATAGTTTTTGCTGAACGCATCGTTGTTCAGCGTTTCGGCATTTTCGAATATAAGAGATAGGGATTCTTTATTCCGGGATTCTTGAAATTGCGAGACGTGATACGACTGTGGAGGACGACACGGCCAAGCATTTCAATGAATCAACACTTCAGGTTTCGGTAGTAGAGGGCCAAGAAACTCGACAACGGGGATCGCGAAATTGCGAGATCTGAAGTCTCGAATTAGCGAAGGGCACGATGTTATTGTGGTCAAAGATATTTGGGTTGGCGCCTGGTGTTCATTCACGCAGGCTCAATTCACAAGGACCTGTGGATACGCCATGGGTGTATGAGATATTCCCCGAGGGGAAATTAAAGAGTCAATTAGACTCAAGGGAAGATTAGATTGATCCTTCATGGACCTCGAACTTAGGGTTTAGGGGTCTGCACCAGTTGTGGTATCAGAGCGCAGAACAAGTCTTTGCTTTCTGTAGCAGAGAGAAGGGAAACATTTTACATCTATGCCATCAAGAAGAATAAATAGGCCAATGCCTGATCCAACAGTGGAAAGAAAAATGCACGAATTATGTGCCAGGCTTGATGCCATGGATATAGCACAGAGGAGCACAGTCAACACTGGGGATATCAATGAGGTTGACAGTGAAAATGAAGCTGGACATGAAGAAGAAGTTGCAGTCAAATATGTTGCATATGAACGCCTATTCAGGGTTGTTGCTAGGATAGGTGCCAGAGAAAAAATGGACATTCCAGTGTATGAAGGAAACTTGGATGTTGAAGAGCTTCTAGATTGGATTAGAAATATGGATAAATACTTTGACTATGAGGATGTCAAGGAAGAGAAGAAAGTTAGACGTGATGTCACAAGACTTAAAGGGCATGCATCACTATGGTGGGATGAACTGCAATATGACAAACGTTGCAAAGGCAAGCAAAAAATCAAAATCTAGGATAGAATGGTTGCAAAGATGAAAGCCAATTTCATACCCAAGGACTATCAAATTACTATGTTTTATAGGATGCATAATTTGAGACAAAAGCTAATGTCAGTGAAAGAATACACTGAAGAGTTCTACAAGATAAACATCAAAGAAGGTCATCAGGAAAGCGATCATGAAAAGGTTTCTAGATACATGAATGGTATGAGATATGACATCCAAAATGAGATGAGCATGATGATCATTCAGAATGTGGAGGATGCTTATCAGATGACTCTGAAAGATGAAGAAAAGTTTAGCCGAAAGCAAGGTCAAAGAGGTTGAGATAGAAGTCAATCCAAAGGCAAAACAATTTCCCAAGACAGAACTCATAAATATAAGGAAGAAGGGAAGAAACCTCAAACTCAGCACGAGAGAGGAGGAAGGTCATAGAGAGGGAAGTATGTTGATAGAAATACTTTTCCTTGAGCTAGAGGAAGAGGAAGAGGCCAAGGAGGTGAAGTGAAATGTTTTGTCTATGGGAAAAATGAACATAAATCTTATGAGTGTCCAGATAGGAAGAAAGAAGGTGGTGAGAATCACATTTCCAAAGCACAAGGATAGAATGTTGAGGCAGAAGATGTGGAGGGCAGAAGATCCTTGATGATGAGGAAAGTTATCGTAACGACAGAGAAGGAGGTAGAGAACCCAGCCGAAAGGAACAAACTGTTTCAAATTGCTTGCAAAACAAAAGACAGGGTATTCAAAGTCATCGTGGATAGTGGTAGCATAGACAATCTCATTTCTACAGAGATGGTAGAAAAACTAGAGTTGGAGACTATCGAACATCCAAGCCCATACAGAGTTTCATGGCTACAAAAAGGACATCAGGTAAATGTCACTAAACAGTGTTTAGTTGAATTTAAAATAGGGGGATATAAGAATGAAATATTATGCGATGTCATTCCCATGGATGTTTGTCATCTATTGTTGGGTACAACATGGCAATATGACAGAAATGTGATTCATGATGGGAGAAAGAACACATACACCCTGGAGAAGAATGGGAGAACACACATGTTGTTTCTGATTAAGGACAAAGAAGTAAAAACAAAGGTGAGAAACACTGTACTTCTCATGAGTGGGAATGAACTTCTTAAAGAGGTTAAGACGAAGGAAGACACACAATTTATTCTGATCAGGAAGCCTAGAATTGTTTTCACCAGTACAAGAGTGGATGATTTACCAGAAGAAATCCAGAAGTTGTTGGAAGAGTTCACTGATATAGTAGTGGACGAACTACCTTGTTCGTTGCCACCGATCGAAAGTATAATCCATCACATTGATATTATACCTAGATCTAGTTTACCAAACAAAGTAGCGTACAGATTGACACTGCAGGAGAATGAAGAATTCAAGAGACAAGTCCATGACTTAATGGACAAAGGATTGGTTAGAGAAATCTTGAGTCCATGTGTTGTTCTGACAGTGCTCAGCCCAAAGAAAGATGGAGGCTAGAGAATGTGTACCGACTCAAGGGAAATCAATAACATTACCATCAGATATAGATTTCCATTGCTAAGGATGGATGATTTGATGGATTGCTTGAGTGGAGCAAGATTCTTTTCAAAAATTGATTTGAAAAGTGGGTATCATCATATTCGAATGAGAGAAGGTGATGAATGGAAGACAACATTCAAGACGAATGAAGGGATGTATGAATGGCTTGTTATTCCATTTGGCTTAATGAATGCACCTAGTAGTTTCATGAGATTGATGAATGAAGTCCTGAAGGAGTTCATCAGGAAATTCGTCATTGTATATATTGATGAAATATTGATTTTTAGCAAGATAGAAGCATAACACTTGAAGCATTTAGCTCTAGTGATGAAGAGATTACAACAAGAGAAATTGCTGATAAATATGAAGAAATCATCATTTATGAGGACAAAACTCATTTATTTGGGTTTGTTATCTCTATAAATGATATGAAAACGGATCTAGAAAAGGTGAATGAGATCAAGAATTGGCCATCACCGAAAGGTGTGTTTGAAGTTCGAAGCTTCCATGGTTTAGCTAGTTTCTATAGGAAATTCATCTGAAATTTCAGTGGGATTAGCGCACCGATGATGGATACAGTGAAGAAAAGACACAAATATTTTCATTGGACAGAGGAAGCAGAGAAGAGTTTCAATCTTCTAAAGAGGAAGATCACGGAGCAACCAATTTTGGTTTTTCCAGATTTTAGCAAGATGTTCCAGGTCAAGTGTGATGCGAGTGGGTCTGTAATTGGGTCGGTCTTGAGCCAAGATGATAGGTCGGTTGCATACTTCAACGAGAAATTGAATGAAGTGAAGATTAAATACTCAACGTATGACAAAGAATTTTATGCAGTCATACAAGCGCTGAAGAAATGGAGACATTATTTGGTACCTAAGGAGTTTTTTTTGTCCAACGATAATCACGCTTTGCAATTCGTGACTCAGCAGGAGAAGTTGAACCAAAAGCATGCTAAATGGGTTGAATACATGCAGAATTTTAATTTTGTGACTAAGCATATTTCTGGAACTTCTAACAAAGTTGTTGATGATTTGAGCAGGAAATGTTTGCTTATGCAAGAATTCAGAGTCAAAACTTTGGGTTTTTATCACCTCAAAGAGATGTATAGGGATGATCCAAATTTTAAGGAAGAATATGAGGCATCTGAGAATCCAATTCTTAGAGACAGAACCCAATGGATTGAATACATGATCCAGGATGGATTATTTCTATTCAGGGGCAATCATATATGTATTCCAAAATGCTCCATGAGGGAGAATCTACTAAAATAAAAACATAGCGAAGGATTGGCCAGACACTTCGGTCATGATAAAACGTTCTCAAAGTTGAATGGCTCATATTTTTGGCCAGGGATGAGGACAGATGTTAAGAAATTTGTGGATAGTTGCAAAATTTGACAGCACACTAAAGGAAGAAAACAGAGCACAGGGTTATACCAACCATTACCCATACCATAAAGGTCGTGGGACACAGTGAGAATGGATTTTATATTGGGACTGCCAAGAATGCAAAGAGGCTATGATTCGATCTTTGTGGTAGTCAACAGATTTTCAAAGATGGCACATTTTATACCATGCCAAAAAACCGGCGACACAACTCATATTGCGAACCTGTTTTTCAAAGAAGTCGTTAGACTTCACGGTTTTCCAAGAAGTATAGTTTTTTATCGAGATACCAAGTTCGTAGGAAATTTCTGGAGGACTTTATGGAAGAACATGGGGACAAGTTTTTCTTTTAGCTCAGCATATCATCCTTAGACGGATGGGAAAACAGATGTTGTGAATAGGAGCTTAGGAGACCTTTTGAGGAACCTAGTGACTGAACACCACAGTCAGTGGGATCACATTCTCCCACAGGCGGAATTTGCTTATAATGATTCGATCAATAGAAGCACAGGGCAGAGTCCATTTCAGATTGTATATGGAATGTATCCATAGGGAGTTTCTGAATTGAAAGATTCAGAACAAGCTGAATTCAGAAGTTCTAGTGCAGAGGACATTGCAAAAGCAATGAAGGAGCTTCACAGTCAAATCAAGAATCGATTGCAGAATTCAAGTCAAGAATATAAGCGCAAAGCAGATCAACATAGGCGAGAAATTCAATTTGAAGTTGGTGATCTGATTCTTGCACATCTGAGGAAGGAAAGGTTCCCAAGAGGAACATATAACAAACTGAAGATGAAAAATATTGGACCATGAAAGGTCATAAGGAAATTTGGGGCAAACGCATATGAGATTGAATTACCCGATGGGATCAAAATTTCACCGGTATTCAATGTTGTGCATTTCTACCCTTACAGAGCTAAAGAATCAAGGAAAGAGCATGAACACACAGAGGTTCAGTGTGTTAGCTCCCAAAATGAACCTGTCTCTTTGGTCTCATTTTGTGGTGGATAGCATGGCTATTGGTAGTTTTCTCAAATTGATTTTGAGTTTTTCTAGCTGCAAGACTTAGGTTTTGATTTTTGTCTGAGAAATAAGATGACCCATAAAAGTCTTCTTTTCAAAATTTTCATAAAATGTTTTCAACAGCTAACGCGTGTTTAAAAGATGATGGTTCATTGGTGAAAGTGTCAACTTTCACCAGCTAAGGAGCATTTCTCACAGGTCGTTAGCTGGTAAAAGCGTGGATTTTCAAACATCCAAAGAGAATCTCCCACGGGTGTGCGCTAGTGAAAGTGGTGAGTTCCAACAGCTAAGGAAAATTTCTCACGGGGTGATGCGCTGGTGAAAGCGGTGAGTTTCAACACTTACGGATCGTTTCGCACGGGCCATTAGCTGGAGAAAGAGGGAATCACATGAGTTTTATCCACGTTTATAAAAATCTAATGATGATACGATCATCCCACGTCATGCAAATCTAGAATGATGCGCTGGTGAAAGTGGGTAATGATGGAGACTCGGGTTTGCACATCAAAATAGGATTATAAAGAGGATCTTGTTCAGTGATGCATGTTGCACACTCATGGCGCCGGAAATGGTAAATTCGAATTCATTAACATAGGTACAGAGGTTGTACTACTTGGGTGACAACATCAAATCGGTTCATCACTTCTCCAACACGCATAACTCTCAAATGTATGCTAAGTTTCTAATTTTGAAAGACAGAGCCGACTCCCGAGTGCTTTCAACAGCACAAGACTTCGGCCTGAATAGCAGTTTGCTATGTTGTGTGTGCAGAATCGTTTGGAATTTTGGGTTACAGATGGAGAGGAGATGCGGTGGGTCTATACTAAGAAAAGAGTTAGACAGTGTATCTTTCCTACAGACGCATCCAGAAATCCAGAAACACTTCTCAAATGCAAATTGCATCGAATTTGTTGAGAGGCTACAGAATGGTTGTCACCAGTCGACAGTAGAGGCTTTTGCTAAAACATTTGATGGGAATAAGGCTTGTGTTGGGTCCTTGGAGATCATTGTAGATGAAGCTTCCATTGCTGCAACAACCAACCTACCAAGATCGGGCCAGAGTTGGTTCAAAATCACTGCCACCAAAAACTTAAACTTTAGAGATTATTTGAAGGAAGAGTTCAGGCATAATGCATGGAAAAAGAGCATGCCAGTTTCTCATTTAGAAGATTATTGGCAGGATCTGTTTAAGGGCATCCAAATCTCCGTAGCCTCAAAGGGCAGGTATGCTAAACTCATGATGTATCATTTCAAGCTCCTAGACCACTTCACAAGTAAAACTCTCCTCAATTTCCTTTTTTCTTACACAAGAGCTTAACTAAGGTCTGTAAAAAGATTAGGGCTCAACCCCTAAGCATGAAGAACAATCTGTGCCACTTTGGCCTTATCAAATTGATCATCATGGAGGAGCTAAGACAGAAGGGAAGGAGTTGGCAGCATTTCCTATTTTGGGAGGGCTTTGAAAATCAGACTCAACCTGTAAATGAACAGGGGAAAGGTGCAAAGAAATAGTTGACTCCTCAAAGTAGTTCGAGGAAGAGGAGGACCCTGCCAAGACCTCCAGAAGATAGAATATTTGGTGTGAAATCCCACAGGTGAAAGAAAAAGTTGAATTTTGAGACTACTACAAAGAAGCCTACAAAATAGCCTACAGAGAAGAGAACAAACATATTAAACCTTCCCTACACAGACTCAGAACCAGATCAAGAAGATGAGAGCCCTCTCATCAAAAGCCCTGAACACTCAATTGAGATTGCACAGAATTATGAGACTTTGACTCACACTGAGGAAGGATAAACATCAAAGAGCACTAAGTCGAAGAAAGCATAGAAAATCAAGCATCTTAAAGAAGTAATCGCTCAACAGGAGGTCTTAAAACGTGTAATCAAAGAAAGATACAAAAAACTATCTGATAACTTTGCAAAAACTAATGCTGCATTTGAAAGACTGGCTCAGGAAAGTGTCAAGGTGTTATAACCTTAAATTTCACCTCACATGCTTACCTGGCATCAGGCCAACTCATTTCCCTTCATTGCCAAAGCCATGTTGAACAGACTCTTTAAAAACCTCCTAAATTAAGTAACCCGCACCCTAGCCTATCACTGGGAGCATTGGAATGATGGCAGGCCTTCTGCTGCATGCATTCGAACGTTGGCTGGCCCACTACATCCCGCGTTTACCTAACAAAGCAAAAAATCAGGAAAGTTGCCGACGGAACGAAAATCTTTGGGTCAATTAACTGGAACTCCCAGCCATGCATGGCCGAGAGTTCGTCTAAAACCCTAGCTCCTTCTAGCCTATAAAAGAAGGGGTAGGGGTATTATTCAAAGGAGGAAAATCATAGCAAAGAAAATCTGCCCAATTGCCGAATCCGTTTTGTCCCAACCCTTTAGCCTTTCCTCAAGCTTTAGGAGAATTCAAGAAAAGCAGTTGGAGGACAAAGAAGAGGAGGAGCCTAGGATCAAGATCAAGGAACAGTGGCCGGTCTCTATAATCATTATAAGTTGATTCATCTTGAGATTAATAAAAATATACTTTTCCCGTCCCAAATGCAAGAATCTTATATATTTTATTCAATTTATGCTTAATCTCTAACCCTATAGTAGAACAATAGCATGCATACATAGTTTTTTCTTGATTGCAGGATCGCTTTTTGGAAGGAGCAGCAGAAGCAAGGGGATAAAGCACAACGAAGGATCTACACCAAACGACGATAAAAAGGTTAGTTGGTTCTTTCCATGTTTGCATGTGAAAAAGGGGTTTTAGGTTTGGCATAGAAGGTTAAAAGTAATTTCTTAAGGGCCATGATCTGCATGCAAGTTTAAGCCCTAGTTTGTTAGTCTATAGGGTAGAATTTCCCCACAACAGAATTGGCGACTCCACTGGGGAGATTTACTCTTAGGGTTTCCGGATTGAGTTGAAGGTTTCTGGGTAGTTCAAAGAAGTAGAGTTTCAGTTTCTTTGTTTATTTGTTTTCTGTTAGGTCAAAGCTAGCAGGGAACCTGGTTATCAATACCATTTTTTGCTTGACTGTTGCTTGACATTTATTCTCGGGACACACAGAGGTACACGCGGCCTACAGAAGGCCTGCATGCATGTAACCCGCGCCCTAACCTTCTATAGCCCGCATTTGAATGTCTGTTGTAGTGGTTTCAGTAGCGTGTAGAGTCTAAGAAGCTTAAGAGGCAGTCTCCTCTTCCCTGTCAGAAGTTTACCTTCTCAGGGGGATTTCTGAATTCTGTCTGGGTCTTGATTGGTTTACTGTCTTGCTTTCAGTCAGCCTTATTGTGTTGGTTATTCTTTGCATTTGTTTTCTTTTTTGGAAATTTTCCTTTTCTGTTAAAGTAAAAGCATCCAAGCCTTTTAGAGACCCTGGTTGTCAATACCAGAGGCCTTTTTCAGGTCCAGGCTGCCTGTGTGTTGTTTTATCTTAGCTTTTATTCAGACCCGCGGCCTGTTCAGGTTTAGTCTGTGGGTACCCGCGCACTGTTGTAGCTCAGCACGCGTTTGCACACGTGTTGTTTTGGTGACAGTCGCGGGCTTGATTGGTAGCTTTTCAGCTTGGGTGGGGCAGTCATCCCCTCCTATGGTGAGAAGATCTCCTCTTAGGGGTTTAGAGTCTGGGGCTGCACATTCAGCAGGTTAGGGCATCTTATCCTTAGCTTGTGTTTTGTAGTTGACGTTTTGATAGAAAAGACAAAAGAAAAAAATGGTTTTATGGTTTTTAGGCAAGTGTTAGAATCGGTGCTTTCTTGATTGCTTTTTTTCATCTTTGCTCTGATTCTGTTGTGATTTTTTCTTTAAGCCAGAGTTTTATTTTCTTCCTCTCGGTTTTGTGCTTGTCAGTATTTTCCCTTGTTGCGTCATTTTGCAATTAAATAAAAAAAAAATTCTCTTGTTTCATTTTCTTCTTGGATTGAAGATTGTGTTGTTGTATCAGTAGCTAGGAAGAAGTCTTTTTGCATAAGTTTTTGCAGTGCATTTAGAGTATAAGTAGCTCACAGATTTGAGCGAAAGTCCTTCATATTTACTGCATGAAATATTAGTAAATTTGAAAAATAAAAGAAATCTTTCTTGTTGAAAAGTTGTTGGTTTTGCATTTTTGTAAAAGTTTTTGTTTCCAAGCATTTCTTGTTCATTTTGGCTTTGAGTCTTTTACACACCGTCAGTTTCACTCCCATACCTTGTGACTTAAAAAGCCCATTAAAAGAAACGTTAATTAAAATAAAGTAGACTTTTTGTTTGTAGGGTGCATACACTAGCTCAGGACTAGGGCCTTGGAATAGGTTGGAGAGTAAATTCTGCAAGGCCACTCAAACCAAATATTGGAGTCTGTCAATAGGGAGTGAAGAAGTCTAGTTACAGAAAGTTATCCGGGACCCCCCTCTAACACAGGGGCTAAACACGAGGTCGCGTAAGGAAAGGTAGCGGAGATAACCCCTCCAAAGCTGGACCGAGCGTTGTGGAGAACACATATCGAGGATTTGTTGAGGGATTTTGTCGTTTGCATTTTCCACAGAGCTTCATGGGTCTCAAATCCATTCGAGGTCCTCAGTTGTCTTTCGGACCATTTTCTCTCGATACCCTTGACAGGTTTTGGGCTTGATACCCTGCTCATTGTGGTCTACCCAACTATCGACTGTACCCGCCTGGTGACTGTTCACGTGCTGCCAAACTAGTTGCCATTATTTTCTAGGGACATACACAGGTGACTGCGAGGGTATACCGTGGTACCTAGGATAGAAATCGGGCCACGCTTTGCAGAGTATACCCGGAGGGTGCTTCTGTATTCGAGTTGCACTTGCACCGGTAAGTTGCTCTAGTGTTGGTTTTTGTAACTGTTCTTCCAACTAGTTTAGTGTTTGCTTGATTTATCTCATAAGGGATTCTTTTAGTGTGTGTTACTGTTTGTTCATGTAGAATACCTTAGCGTGTCATGAATCTTCTCACATAGTGGAGGATTCAGAGCTCCACCGGTCACGAAGGCTTTTGGGCCTGCCGCCGGTTATACAGGAGCCACCCCTGCCACCATTCAGGTGGAAGCTAGACCAACAAGGGTCTTTCGAAGCGACCAGGTTTCAAACCATTGAGCCCAAACAACTCCCAGAGGAATCAACCGCCAATCTTGGATCGGTTGAAACCTCAAACACTAATACTTGGCTGGAAATTATTGTTCCAATTCAATTTTACAAACGCCTGTCAGTGCCTAACCCAGTTATGGAACCAAAATCTGTTACTTATTCTGTGATTTCTTCCATTCCCATCACTGTTGCTACCATGGGAGAAGCTTCTCCTTACTTTCCTTTGTCGACGGTCCGGGCCACCATGGTCTCAGCCGCTACTACGTCGCACAGTGGACCGACCCCATATATCGCAGTGGCCAGACCTCCTTACACACCTAGTGCGACAGGCCCTCTGTTTTCATACGGTATGCCTAGTTCAGGTATGAGTCCTGCACTCACTACCTCCACTTTACAGACTTTGGGTCTGGGGGCAGGGAGCTCTAACGCTCCTCTGCAAGGCCAACTTGGGGGAATTCCTGTCCTTTTCAACGCTTTTCCTTACGCTGGAGGTCATATCCCTCCTTCTTCCCCTTCGCTTGGTGGTATGCATCAGTAGTCCGTCGGGCAGCCTACACACACACAAGTTCACTTGGAGCCGGGAGTCAAGGAACACCTGCGCAAACTCAGCCGGTAGGTTCGTCACCTTTTGTTTGGAACGGGACGTTTGGTAATAACACTTTTGCATCCGTTTCTTTCCCATCTGGGGGCACACCCATTTTTGGACAGTCTACGTCGGCACCAGGTACTAATCTTGCGCTGGGGGCACATATACCAGGACCTTGGAACTCTGGACAAGGGTCTGTTCCTTCATCTGGAATGTCGCTCTAGGGTAATTCTTTCCACAGTCAATGGAACCCCGGACAGACTTCTATGCCTCTCCCATCGGGACCGGCATGGGGTAATCCTTCCCAAAGTCTGTTGAACACAATGAATGCCCATCATCCTATGTCATTCATGGGAAATCATCCAATGATGTCTCCTCAGATGCAAAACCCTTACGCTGGTCAGGGCCATGGTTTATACCAGAATCCGAGCTAGTAGCCAAAATTTTCCTGGCAACCTGGTGCCAGTCAAACCCCAGGACCCTTTTATCTAGGCTATCAACAACAACCCAAACTACCATTCCTGGCAACGTTACACTTGCCTGATTTGACACGGTTGTTAAATGATCCTATCTGTCACGATCCGGATTGGCCTCCTATGCCGACGAAGTTTCCTTTGGACATCCCAAAGTTCGAAGCCAAGACTAATGAAGATCCAGGTGATCACGTGACTAATTTCCACCTTTGGTGTTCATCTAACTCACTGAAATATGACTCCATCCAGTTGCGATTGTTTCAACGCACTCTTATTGGGAGTTCCACAAAATGGTACATAGAGCTTGATTGTTTACAATATTCTTTTTTTGGAGAACTGGTGATGGCTTTCCTTAACCATTTCCAGTTACTTGTGAGATACAACGCCAGCACAGAGTTGCTAGCCAATTTCGAGAAGACGACAGCGGACCATATCTCGGATCATATCCGAGAGTGGCGACGCTAAAAGAGTCTTATCAAAGTACCCGTCTCACCAACATTCCTACTTGAGTGGTTCCTTAAGTCTTTAGTTCTGCAGTTATCTAAAGACATCGCGACTTCAGGGGTTTTCACCAAGGAAGATGCCATCATGAGGGCTCAACAGTTTGAGCTTATCTATTCTCAGTCTGGTTTACTATACAACATCCTGCTGGATGCACCACGGTCAATACTAGATAAAACCAGACAGAGAGTCGGACTACATGCCGACGATACCGTTGGTTTGACACAAACTAAGCCCACTGAGCAATTGACAAAACAATTGCAACAGTTACCTATACAACACTCAGCGGCCAACCAGACTACTGCTTTGGCTTCTCCTCCCACCCAAACATCGGAAGTACACTCCGTACAGATGACTAACCCAAAGGCCACCCAGCAGCCTGAAAGGAAGAAAAAACAACGCAAGAAGAGTAAGGGGGATAAGAAACCCACTGATAATGCTGGCGAGGGCACCACGGAAAAGAGGAAGGCGAGGTATCCGTGCAACTTATGTTTGGAAGACCACCCGACCCATCTATGTCCTCGACTTGCGGAGGCCCAGAAGTTTGTCACACAGAAACAACAAGACGTGTTGACTAATCCCTTTTAGCATGGGCAAAATTTAACTCAAGCCTCTACAAGTGCCTAAGGGGGTAGCCAAGAAAACTGCCCTCCCCCAAACAATTCCTCTTCCGCGAACGTATATATGGTTAAAAGTGATTCTTTAATAATGACTAGAGCGCACGACTATAGTAAACCAAGCGCCTCTAAAAAGGGCAAAGAAGTTGAGATCCCATCTCTTCCTTTACAGATCGAGAAGACATTGGGTGAAACAATGACACGCATTCCAAAAGATGTGTTTAAGCGAGCTTCTCACAATCCAAACGCAAGGGCTGCCCAGAATTACTCTGTGGTGGAAGATTTATCCCAAACCCCTTGTGCTATGTCCGCTTTGGAGGTTCTCCAAAGTTTCCCCGCTCAGAGGAAAGCCTTGTTGACTGCTTTAGGCTCTACTGAGACTTGTAACTCGGGTACCATCATGTTAGATACGACTGACTTGAAACCTCGTCTGCCTTACCATGTCGTGTTTCAGATAGTAGTGGCTCATCCCATGAAAACTTTTACATGGAATATCTTCCGCACGGTGGTCGACGAGGGCGCTTTGACTTGAGTTATGTTGTTAGCATGCTGGAAAGCCATTGGTCAGCCTGAGTTGTCTCCATCACCTACTCTCCTCACTGCATTCGACGGTCGTTATTTCCGACCACATGGAATCATTCCTTCTTTCCCTGTGCAGTTAGGGGGGAAGACCGTGTGCATCGAGGTAGAGGTGGTCGATGCCCCCATTGACTACAATCTCTTGTTAGGTCATAGTTGGACTTATGCTATGCAAGCGGTGGTCTCTACAATTTTCTGTGTCTTATTGTTTCCACATGAAGGCCGGATAGAGACCATTGATCAGTTATCCTTCTCTCGACCTGACCCAGCCTTGGGGGCACCCGCGGTTCCTATGATTGATAATCCTCAAGCCGGTGTTGTTAACATAGGAGTTGGTTTGTGCCCATCTTTGATGGGTACCTTCGATTACCCACCTCCTCATGGCGATGTTAAGTTTATATCGACTCACCACAAGGCTGAGATTTTTCACGTCTCATCATTCCGCACTACTTACTTCGAGGATCCATGGATTCTTCCTTCCCCATCAGCCACGATGGATGAGACAGGGCACTCCAGCATGTCCATGCCCTTGTCGGCTGCTGAAGTAGAGTACTCTTTAGTCCAACAAGCTTCAACTAGTCCCGATCCGACTCCCGCACAAGAGTTTGATCCACTTCCAGAGCTTATTTGGGCTCAGGGTTCTCTTGCTACCACCGATTTGTTAGACTTAGTCTTTCCTTCTGACGAAGTTGTAATCAAAGAAATGACTAGTCCGGACAGACCTTGGGAAGATCTTCATCACAGATCATATTTCCTCCCAGAGTTGCATAGAAGCGAGGCAGGAGAATTCACTATCACCATGACAGGAGATCAACCATGTCCCATTAACCTCTTAGCTACATAGGAAATTTATGCTGAGGGAAATATGGCAACTATTGCTGCAACCATACCTATCAACATCTCCCGAAACCCTGGTGTTGTGGAGAATGTCTTCGTCGGAGCGGATTGCTCCCCCGAAGAGATTCAGATTTACACGGATCTTTGCAAATATTTTCGCGATGTTTTTGCCTGGTCTTACAAAGAGATACCTGACATCAACCCACAAAGTGTCGATATTGAGCTAACTTTGTTGTTTTTCAAGCTCACTTTGAGATCCGAAAGCAACATCCGGCAAGACTGCATTTATGCTTTTCGAACTTGTCCGGATTAACTGAGAAAAGTAACTATTATGGAGTCTTCTTTAAGCCCTTTTCAGACTCAAAGATGAAAAGATTGTCGAGTGACCTTGTTTCTTCACACTCGTTAAACTGGTCCAGAAGAACATTCCTTAAACGGGTCTCCTTTTAAGCCCTTTTCAGACCCTCTAAACATGAA
>JZKD02S2363778.1:55021-75669 GCA_000966675.3 Picea glauca
TTCAGACTCTCTAAACATGAAAAATCACCGAGCTTCCCTTCTCTGGGCTCGTTAAACTTACATTGAAGGATGTTACCATTGTGTGTTCTATCAACCGCATTTGCATCCTTTACCCTTCAGTCTAGTAACAATTTTCTTTTGCATCTTAACACCTTTGGCCCTTGGAGGATTTTTCCCAAGTATCATTTCCTTAGAACATCAGTCTTTCCCTTGTGCCTTGAACTTGTATGTTTTTTGTACTCGTTCCTCCCTTGTAACGTAATATTCCTTTATTCTTTTTCCAAATCAACAAAAAGAACAAAAAAATCAAATATACCCCAAAAAGAGGATGGGAAAAGTATTTTATTTATTGGCAGCATTATGATTCGCCCTTGGATAAAGCACATTTGTCCGTTTGATTCATCAGACTTTGGGATGTAGTACGACCTTAGGAAGCTTTGCTCGCTATATTGAGTTGTGTCCTCCACCATTTGGTTACTCTTCCAAACATATGGAGAGTTTGCGTTGCCTCCTGCTTCATAGACTTATGATTAACAGATATGTTTCCTGAGTCTTATCACTTGTCGTGCTATTGTCCAGGGGAAGTTTGTCGCTTATCCTGAGTCGGCCCCTCTGCAATATGTCTCTTGTCCGCATACCTGGCCATCCTGAACGTTCAATCAAGTCTTTGTTCGAAATCACTGAAGCCTTCAGTCCGATCATCAAGATTATCAAGTCCACAACCAACGAGTCGTCGAAGACCTCTGGGTAGTGCAGTCGTACACTCATATTACACTCCTATCTGAGTTTAGAAGATTTTAAAGTTGTTGTTCGAGCTCTGAAGTACAGCCATCAGGCCGAATCAACTTTTGGGAGATGGATACTTTATATGTATATCTTTCAGATTTCGAGATGTAGCTTCGTTGTGTATCATTCGCAGCTACTCTTCATAGTTATTTGACATGGATCTACAGTGTATTTGATTGGTAGCCATGGTTCTATTTTTATCCCGAGCATGGGTATGCCCGCCTCGGTGAGACATTTGACATTTTTTACAGACGGCACCTCCTGATTCCTGTTTCCTGGGCTCACTCATTCAGCATATCAGTACAGATTGGTAAAGAATTGGTAATGTATTTCGGCCATCAGATGCTCTTCTGACCTCACACATTAGGGGGCATGTGTTATAACCCTAAATTGCACCTCACATGCTTACCTAGCATCAGGCCAACTCATTTTCCTTCATTTCCAAAGCCATGCTGAACAGACTCTTTAAAAACCTCCTAAATTAAGTAACCCACGCCCTAACCTATCACTGGGAGCGTTGGAATGCTGGCAGGCCTTTTGCTGCACGCGTTGGAACACTGGCTGGCCCACTACAGCCTGTGTTTACCTAACAAAGCAAAAAATCAGGAATGTTTCCGACGGAACGAAAAGCTTTGCGTCAGTTAACTGGAACTCCTAGCCATGCATGGCCGAGAGTTCGTCTAAAACCCTAGCTCCTTCTAGCCTATAAAAGAAGGGGTAGGGGTACTATTCAAAGGAGGAAAATCATAGCAAAGAAACTCTGCCCAATTGCCGAATTCGTTTTGTCCCAACCCTTTAGCCTTTCCTCAAGCTTTACGAGAATTCAAGCAAAGCAGTTGGAGGAAAAAGAAGAGGAGGAGCCCAGGATCAGGATCAAGGAACAGTGGCCGGTCTCTATAATCACTATAAGTTGATTCATCTTGAGATTAATAAAAAGATACTTTTCCCGTCCCAAATGCAAGAATCTTATATGTTTTATTCGATTTATGCTTAATCTCTAACCCTATAGTAGAACAATATCATGCATACATAGTTTTGTCTTGATTGCAGGATCGCTTTTTGGAAGGAGCAGCAAAAGCAAGGGGATAAAGCGTAACGGAGGATCTACACCAAACGACGATAAAAAGGTTAGTTGCTTCTTTCCATGTTTGCATGTGAAAAAGGGGTTTTAGGTTTGGGGTAGAAGGTTAAAAGTAATTTCTTAAGGGTCATGATCTGCATGCAAGTTTAAGCCCTAGATTATTAGTCTGTAGGGTAGAATTTCCCCACAACACAAGGAAAAGAAAAGAAAACAGAATATCACCAAAGATTACAACAGTCTCTGGTGGCTAGCAAAGTGTCTTAAAATAAAAATCAGAAGATTGAAGCAAAAGCAAAAGCAAACATCTCACCCATATTTGAAAGTGCTTGCTCAGGTTGCTATTAACATGCAAGAGGAGAAATCAGAGACAGATTGAGTTTTGATGGAATCACAGTTTTGAAGGTGAAAACTCATTTTTGGCTAAGTCTGAGCTTTCACCAATGCACAGCGAAATTTTACGACCAGTTAGCTGGTGAAAGGTAGCGCTTTCACCAGCTAACTAGCAAATTATAAAGTGAGTTAGCTGGTGAAAGCTGGAAAAAGCATTTTTGAAAGCTAAGCACGGGGCATGTCATTTTTCACAGGTTATAAAGAAGTTCCAGGGTATTAAGGGGATAACAACTCGCCTACAAAGGACTCTGCATTAGAGATTCGAGGGGATTTTGGGAACCACATGTCAAACAAGTTTCCTTAAGTATTGACTATCAACCCTGAAGAAATCCAGCAGCCAAGACAGGTGCCTCTGCATGTTTCATGACACCACGGATTCCAGAAGCTGAAGGATATAGATGGAGAATTTTTGAGACTGAAGACAATTCGAATGATAGTTTAGTTATGAAGCCTTTATTATCAAGTTGTTTAGTTAGATTTGAATTGCTATTTTTAAACACAGATCCATGTTTTTAGGATCTATAAAACTGATTGTAAGAGGCTATAAATGCCTATTTTTTCTAAGAGACAAGGGTTTGAACTGGGAGATATTTTATGCCACTGTATAGACTCTTTTTGTAGAAATAAAGTTCAGTTTCCTTTTGTTTTCAATATTAGAGCTGTCCATCTTTCCTTTTCTGTTCTTTGTTTCAGTTTATTTTAGTTCATGAAGACTGTTATCTCTTTATTGAGCTCATAGACTTGAAATTAAAGGATTCCTCTCTATCTTGCATTAAGCCCTACATTCACTTGTATTTGGCAATCAAGAATAGTGTTCTTCATTCTCCCTTTCAAATTACTTGATCTGATTATTGTTTCCTGAAAGCAATGTTTCTTTAGATGTGTGATGAGTTGTTTATTTCATTGATCATTAAAGGCCCCATTGTCCCAAACACATAAAAACCATTATTTCTAAGTTACCAAGCATCCTTAGCCTACAACCCTAAGGAGTTTCTTGGAGTGATAACAAATTGGCACCGTTGCCGGGGAGACGAAATTCAAGTTCTTCTTTCCTGGAATACAACACAGAGCTCATCTTTGATGATAGACAAAGATTAGACATTTTTTTAGTTGGTTGTAATCATCTATCTGGCGACTCCACAAGTTCATCCTGGCTCCTAAGAGGATCAGTACTAGGGTAAATCCTCAAGAATCATCGATCACACCAGTGTCCAATCTAGAATTAATTCTTAGAAAAGGAAAGACAATTCAAGGTCAAACTTCAAGATCAAATACAGAAGGTAATCCTCTTTTCAGTTCTGGAAAATCTACTACAGAAAAATTTGAGTTATTTTCAGAGAACATTGATGAAAAAACAACTATAAATACTGTAGAAGAGCAAACTCTTTTTGATCAACAGAAAAATCCTAGTGATGATAAATTGACAGATTTTAATTTGATTGAAAAAATATATAAGACTTTAGAAAGAAGACACAATTCTTCTTCCCTTGAGTCGTTCCACTCTCAGCAACAGGAAGGTCATTTGAACATTTATACTAGCCTCCTTGTTGTTGAACATCTCCTCCAAGAGCTATCTACTAAAGGTGAAGGAAATTTGGCTGGACAGCTTGCAAATTTTTACAGAGCCTCTTATCAAACCTCTTTCCCATTAGAAGAGTCACCTCTTTCACATTCATCTAGTGTTGAAGACTTTAAAAAGAAACTATCATTTTTCCCACCTTTGATAGTCAAGGCTGCACCACCTCCTTTGACTAAGATGCAACAAATCCTAGCTACTAGGTATGCGCCACTCATATTGCCAAACCTAGTATCATCCATGCCAATGGGAGACTATCAGAAGTATATTCCTAAATTCACAGGCGAAGGCGATGTGTCTATTGAAGAACATATTGAGGCTTTTTATAGTTATGTTGAAAACCTTAATATTGAAGAAGAAGATGTTTGGACACGAGTCTTTGTCCAAAGCCTAGATGGTCATGCTAGGAAATGGTTCAAAGAACTCCCTGCTGGTTCCATTACCGGAATCGAGCAATTGGATGAGACATTTATGAAACATTGGGGTGACAGAAGAGATTTTGTCTACTACATCACAAAATTCGGAAACTTGAGGAAACAAAGTAGTGAGTCAGTCTCTGATTTTACTAAGAGGTTTAACCAGATGTATGGAAAAATACCAGCTAAGATAAAATCGTCAGATGCTTCTGCCAAGATCACATATTCTGATTCTTTTGACTCAGATTTTTGTTTATTGTTGAGAGAAAGGAGGTCACCAACATTATCTCTCATGCAATATGTTTCCCTTGAGGTGGAATCAAGTATTCTAGCCTCCCAGAAGTGGAAAGGAGATTTTGATAGGAGAAGACCAATGAATGAGGTTTCATCTTCATAAAGTGTTGATCCAAAACTTGATAAAATGGCCAAGATGCTAGAGTCTCTAACCTCTGTGATATCTAAGCTCAAAATCGAAAATAAATAGCCTGTGAAGGGCAGAGGCACTTATGATTCTGCAGGCAGAAATCCTAATAAAAATCCCAACAACTTCACAAGAAATAATCAGCCAACTCAGATCTTGCAAAGAGAAAATAATCCTACTAAAGATCAAAGGATAAAGGTCCCTCTTAAAAATGTTATGATGGACAAAGACAATGGTGAAGATCAAGAATATGGAGAAGGTGACATTCATTGTGTTGGAGAAGAGACAGCGAAATCTTATCTAACACAACATGACTATGAGGAATCATTGATGACTGAACAGATAGAAGATAATCTCCTTGATGATGGAATTTTCACAACATAAGATAAAAATATATATAACCTCTTATCCAAATCTGATACTACTCAATAAGATGCACCAGCCTCTCCAGAAAAGAGCACAACTCCTGTTAAGAAAAAAAGATCATACATCAAAAAATCAGCAAGCAAATCCTTCGAAGGTGAAAGCATCAGCTCCTCCCAAGAAGACTGTTGCCCCTGTCAAGAATCAAACTCCAGAAAGTCAGCCTCCTATCGAACAACAAAGAAATCAGGAAGCCCCTTCAAATTAGGTAAAGGTTTTTGATAAAGCTGCTGATAAAGTTCCATATTCTTTTAATTTTGAGGCTGAAATACAAAAAATTAAAATTCCTATTCCTCTAGTCGAGCTGATGAAAAATGAAATGTTCAAAAGGGATATGCTCAAAACTCTAGATCCCCAATCTGTATCCCTTTCTACTGATATCCTCAACATATATGATGATAATCCAACCATTACTCTGGGCGAAATGATAGAAGAGAGAGATGAAATTTGTCCTCCCTTTTACATCTCTTTAAATATTCATGAGAAAACACTGCATAATTGTTTGTTAGACTCCGGTGCTTCACACAATTTGATGCCAAAGGCAGTCATGGATGAGCTTGGGCTGGAGATCACCAAGTCTTATCATGACCTTTTCTCTTTTAATTCTTGAAAAGTCAAATGTCTCGGGATGATTAAGGATTCGGTTGTAACCTTAACCCAAGCATCAATGAAGACTATGGTGATGGATATAGTGGTGGCCGACATACCTCCTAAATTTGGATGTCTACTATCAAGATCATGGATGAAGAGAATAGGTGGCACTCTTTAGATGGATCTCTCCTATGCTACTATCCCTATTTTTGGAGGGGTGAACAGAAGGCTATACAGGGAATCTCAGTTGGCGTATGTAATCAGTGATGAGAAAAATCCATCCAATCATCCTATCTATTTGGTCGACACAGGTATGGGATCTTGTATTTTTCAAATTGATGATTCATTACCTGATACATTGCTGCTCAGAAATCCCACAGATCAGAACATAGTTCAGCCCACAGAAACAGTAGAAGAATACCTTTGGACCATGTTCTTTGATGGTGATTGCACTAAGGAGTCGGCTGGAGCAGGAGTGGTATTGATTTCCCCTTCTAAGAAAACTTCTCATTTGTCCTTTAAACTCGATTTTAAAGTGACTAATAATATTGCTGAGTATGAGGCACTACTTTTGGGGCTGAATGCAGCCAAAGAGAGAAGCATTAAAAAATTGCACGTGTTTGGAGATGCATATCTGATTATTCAACAGGTGAATAAGTCCTTTCAAGCGAAGCATGTCAGGCTGAAGGCATACAGAGATGAAGTGTTGAAGGCAATTCACGATTTTGCAGATTTTAAAATTTCATATGTACCTTGAGAGATGAATGAATTGGATGATTCATTAGTTGTGTTTGCTTGTGCATTCATACCCCCCTCTACCTCATAAATTAACTTACGAAATTGAAGTTAAATATAGGCCCTCTCTTCCTGATAATGTAAAATTTTGGAAGGTTTTTGAAGACGATGTTGAACTCACTAGATTCCTTGCAGTGATAGATGAGTTTACAGATCTGCAGATTGATCAGGAGAATGAACATGACAATAAAATTGAGAAGCCAGAATTCAGAAGAAAAATCCCAGCACATGAAATAGTCCATCTATCCACCAACAGAATTCCTAAAGGTTTGGTCCCATTGGAGATATTGTTCGATAATAATGATGTTGTTGTCAAATTGGAAAGTGGGGAAAAAGATTCAGAAGTTTTGCAGTATAATGTGGCTAGTGAGAAAGATCCTAAACATGTCAACTTAGCCTCACATTTGACTAAAAAACAAAGGGTTGATTATGGTGAATTGATAAAGGAGTTTGTTGATATTTTCGCTTGGCAATATGATGACTTGAAGACTTTTGACACTGAGGTAATTCAGCATAAGATTCCCTTGAATAAAGAAACCAAACCATTCAGGCAGAAGCTGAGATCCTTCAACCCTTTGTTGTTGCCTGCAATGGAAAGGGAAATTAAAAAACTGTTGGATGCCTACATCATCATTCCCCTTAGGTATTCAGAATGGATTGTGAATATCGTACCAGTCAGGAAGAAGAATGGGGAGATCAGATTCTGCATCGACTTCAGAAATTTGAATAAGTGCTCTAGGAAGGACAACTACCCTCTGCCTAAAATGGAGCATATTTTGCAGAAGGTGTCAGGATCAAAGGTGATGTCTTTTATTGATGGGTTTTCTAGATACAATAAAATTGTTGTCCATTCGGAGGATAAAGAAAAGACTGCTTTTACCACTCCAAGGGGTACGTTTATGTACGAGAAGATGCCCTTTGGATTGATGAATGCAGGAGTGACATTCCAAAGGGCAATGGACATTGCTTTCGTTGGAGAGAAAGATAAATTTGTCCTGATTTATCTCGATGATATCACCATTTTCTCAAGCAGCCATGAACTTCATTTGCAACACTTAAAAAGGACATTTCTGAAATGTTGAAGGTATGGCATTTTTCTTAATCCAAAAAAATCAAATTTTTCACTTAAGGAAGGGAAATTACTTGGGCATATTGTTTCAGCTGATGGGGTAAAAATTAACCCAAAGAGGGTAGAAGCAATTAAAAATCTGTCTCTTCCTAGATCAAAGAAGGACATTCAGTCTTTCCTTGGGACTATAAACTTTGTCAGAAGGTTTATAGTAAATTTTGTTGAACTTACAAAGCATATCACTACTATGTTGAGAAAGGAATCTGAGGTAAAATGGACTGAAGCAGCCGGACATTCATTCAATGCCATCAAGGAAGCCATCACAACAGCCCCTGTTTTGATCAACCCTGATTTCTCCAAGGTATTTTATATTTTTCCATTTGCTTCATGTGATACAATCGCAGCAGTACTCTTGCAGAAAAATGTTGATGATCAGGAGCAGTCGGTTGCCTTCTTTAGTAAGGTCTTGAGGGATGCAGAGGTAAAGTATGAATTGTTGGAGAAACAAGCATACACACTTGTCAAGTCATTGAAAGCTTTCAGATTTTACATTCTTCAGGCAAAGGTAATAGATTTTGTTCCCTCCAGTTCAGTCAAAGATGTGCTTGTCCAACCTGACATAGATGGAAAAAGGAGTAAGTGGATAGCAAGGTTGATTGAATTCGATGCTGAAATCAAACCAACAAAACTTGTGAAGGGTCAGGGCCTTGCCAAACTTCTGGCAGAGGAAAATTACAGGCTGCTTGAAATAAATTTGATGAGTATTAATGTAGTAAATGTTCAGTCTTCAGAGAATAAAGAAGGTGAGGAAATGTAGGTCTCAGCTCACTTAGCTGATTGCAAATGGTATAGGTACAACCATATTATTCATTTTCTACAAACTTTATCAGTCCCATTAGATTTGACAAAAAATCAAAGAAGGGCTTTGAAGCTCAAAGCCATAAATTTCTACATCAATGACAACTTCTTGTTCTAGGAAAATCCCATAGGTTTATTGTTGAGGTGCATAAACCAAGAATAAGAAGCTAAAGTCATGATTGAATTTCATAATAGTGAATGCGGGGGACATCACTATTGGAAAACCACTGCACACAAAATCTTAAGATCTGGTTACTACTGGCCATCCTTATTTTTAGATGTGTATGAGTTTGTGAAAACATGTGACAAGTGTCAAAGGTTTCAAGGAAAACAACAACTGAAGTCCCTTCCCCTCAAACCTATAGTGGTCATAGGGCCTTTCCAACAGTGGGGCCTGGACTTCATAGGTGAAATTCATCCACCTTCTAGTGGTCAGCACCGGTGGATCCTGGTTGCCACAAATTACTTTACAAAGTGGATTAAGGCTATTCCCACGTGGAATGCCAATCATACTGTCATCATAAATTTTCTACAAGAAAACATATTTGCCAGATTTGGCTGCCCTAAGAGAATAGTCACTGATAATGATGCTACATTCAAAGATAAACACTTGGTGAAATTGTGTGAAGAGATGGGAATTCAGCTGGTACATTCCACAGCTTACTATCTGCAAGGGAATGGCTTAGCTGAGTCATCCAACAAGAGTTTAGTTAGAATTATAAAGAAGCTGCTTGAACAAAGTGCCAGAGGTTGGGATTCCAAACTGAAGTTTTCTTTGTGGGCTGACAGGGTTACATGTAAGAAATCAATTGGTACATCTCCTTTCAAGTTGGTATATGGTACTGAAGCCATATTTCCTGTTCAACTTGCATTGTCGGTTGCAAATTTATTACAAGAAACTGATTCTAAACCAAGTGATTTGACCCGGAGAATTCATAATTTGGTAGAACTACAGCAAGATAGAGAGCAGCTATTGGAAAAAACAGAATTGCATCAAGAGAGAATCAAGGAGTCCTTCGACAAGAAAGTCAAATCAAATGTTTTCAAAAGTGGATTTAGTTTTAAAGTGGGATGCAGAAAGGAAGGAGAAGGGGAAACATGACAAATTTGAGGCTCTCTAGACAGGTCCTTTTGTCATAACAATGATGCAGCAAAACAACACCTTTGTTCTCCAAACTCTTTCAGGCGAGGAAGTAGCAGGTGGCCCTTTCAACGAGCACTTCCTGAAGATCTATTTCTCATAAGGCTTCCTTTGAAGCCCTGTTCTACTTGTACATATTCTTTTTCAGTTCTTTTTTCTTTATTTCTGTCATTTCAATAACTCCATGCCCAATGGTACTAGCAAAACTATTTTTTCAAATTTTTGTTTTAAGTTGTAATAAGGCTACTGAGTCTAGCTAGGTTCTTGGTCACCTCACAGGGAGATGCCCATCCCAGTTGGAACCAAATGTTAGCTCCCAAAATGAACCTGTCCTTTTCGTCGCATTTTGTGCTGGATAGCATGGCTATTGGTAGTTTTCTCAAATTGATTTTGAGTTTTTCTAGCTGCAAGACTTAGGTTTTGATTTTTGTCTTAGAAATAAGATGACCCATAAAAGTCTTCTCTTCAAAATTTTCATAAAATGTTTTCAACAGCTAACGTGTGCTTAAAAGATGATGGTTAGCTGGTGAAAGTGGCAACTTTAACCAGCTAAGGAGAATTTCTCATAGGTCGTTAGCTGGTGAAAGCGGGGATTTTCAAACATCCAAAGAGCGTTTCCCGCGGGTGTGTGCTGGTGAAAGTGGTGAGTTCCAACAGCTAAGGAACATTTCTCATAGGGTGATACACTGGTGAAAGCAGTGAGTTTCAAAAGTTAAGGATCGTTTCCCATGGGCTGTTAGCTGGAGAAAGCGGGAATCATGTGCATTTTATCCATGTTTCTAAAAATCTAATGATGATACGATCATCCCATGTCATGAAAATCCATAATGATGCGCTCGTGAAAGTGGGTAATGATGGAGACTCGGTTTGCACGCCAAAATAGGATTATAAAGCAGATATTATTCAGTGACGCATGTTGCACACTCATGGCACTGAAAATGGTAAATTCGAATCCATTAACACAGGTACAGAGGTTGTACTACCTCGCTGACAACATCAAATCGGTTCATCACTTCTCCAACACGCATAACTCTCAAATGTATGCTAAATTTCTAATTTTGAAAGACGGAGCCGACTCCTGAGTGCTTTCAACAATGCAAGACTTCGGCCCGAATAACAGTTTGTTGTGTTGTGTGTGCAGAATCGTTTGGAATTTTGGGTTGCAAATGGCGAGGAGACGCAATGGGTCTCTACTAAGAAAAGATTTAGACAGTCTATCTTTCCTACAGACGCATCCAAAAGTCTAGAAACACTTCTCAAACGTAGGTTGCATCGAATTTGTTGAGAGGCTGCAGAATGGTTGTCACCAGTCGACAGCAGAGGCTTTTGCTGAAACATTTGATGGGAATAAGGCTTGTGTTGGGTCCTTCGAGATCATTGTAGATGAATCTACCATTGCTGCAGCAACCAGCCTACCAAGATCGGGCCAGAGTTGGTTCAAAACCACTGCCACCAAAAACTTAAACTTCAGAGCTTATTTGAAGGAACAGTTCAGACATAATGCATGGAAAAAGAGCATGACAGTCTCTCATTTAGAAGATGATTGGCAGGATCTGTTTAAGGGAATCCAAATCTACATAACCTCGGCGGGAAGGTATGATAAACTCATGATGTATCATTTCAAGCTCTTAGACCACTTCACAAGTAAAACTCTCCTCAATTTACATTTTTTCTTACACAAGAGCTTAACTAAGGTCTGTAAAAAGATCAGGGCTCAACCCCTAAGCATGAATAAGACTCTATGCCACTTTGGCCTTATCAAATTGATCATCATGGAGGAGCTAAGACAGAAGGGAAGGAGCTGGAAACATTTCCTATTTTGGGAGGGCTTTGAAACTCAGACTCAACCCGTAAATGAACAGGGGAAAGGTGCAAAGAAACAATTGACTCCTCAAAGCAGTTTGAGGAAGAGGAGGACCCTGCCAGGACCTCCAGAATATAGAATCTTTGGTGTGAAATCCCACAGGTCAAAGAAAAAGTTGAATTTTGAGACTACTACGGAGCAGCCTACAAAATAGCCTATAGAGAAGAGAACAAACATATTAAACCTACCCTACACAGACTCAGAACTAGAGCAAGAAGATGAGATCCCTGTCATCAAAAGCCCTGAACACTCAATTGAGATTGCACACAATTATGAGACTTTTACTCACACTAAGGAGGGAGAAACATCAAAGAGCACTAAGTCAAAGAAAGCACAGAAAATCAAGCATCTTAAAGAAGTAATCGCTCAACAGGAGGTCTTAGAATGGGTAATCAAAGAAAGATAAAAAAAACTGTCTGATAACTTTGCAAAAACCAATTCTTCATTTGAATGACTGGCTCGGGAAAGTGTCAAGGAAAAGAAAAGAAAATAGAAGATCACCAAAGATTACAACAATCTTTGAGATCACCAAAAATCAGAAGATTGAAGCAAAAGAAAAAGAAAAAGTCTCACCCAGATTTGAAAGTTCTTGCTCAGGTTGTTGTTAACATGCAAGGGGAGAAATCAGAGACACATTGAGTTTTAATGGAATCACAGTTTTGAAGGTGAAAACTCGTTTTTGGCTAAGTTAGAACTTTCACCAGCACACAACAAAATTTTACAACCAGTTAGCTGGTGAAAGGCAGTGCTTTCACCAGCTAACCAGCAAATTATAAAGCGAGTTAGCTGGTGAAAGCTGGAAAAAGCATTTTTTAAAGCTAAGCATGGGGTAGGTCATTTTTCACAGGTTATAAAGAAGTTCCAGTGTATTAAGGGGATAACAACTTGCCTACAAAGGACTCTACATCAGAGATTCGAGGGGATTTTGGGAACCACATGTCAAACAAGTTTCCTTAAGTATCGACTATGAACCTTGAAGAAATCCAACTGCCAAGACAGGTGCCTCTATGTTTTTTGTGACACCACGGATTCCAGAAGCTGAAGGATACAGATGGCGAATTTTTGAGACTGAAGACAATTCGAATGATAGTTTAGTTATCAAGCCTTTATTATCAAGTTGTTTAGTTAGATTTGAATTGCTATTTTTAAACACAGATCCATGCTTTTAGGATCTGTAAAACTGATTGTAATAGGTTATAAATGCCTATTTTTGCTAAGAGACAAGGGTTTAAACTGGGAGATATTTTATGCCACTGTATAGACTCTTTTTGCAGAAATAAAGTTCAGTTTCCTTTCATTTTCAATATCAGAGTTGTCCATCTTTCCTTTTCTGTACTTTTTTTCAGTTTATTTTAGTTCATGAAGACTGTTATCTCTTTATTGAGCTCATAGACTTGAAATTAAAGGATTCCTCTCTATCTTGCATTAAGCCCTACATTCACTTGTATTTGGAAATCAAGAATAGTGTTCTTCATCGCCCCTTTCAAATTACTTGATATAATTATTGTTTCCTGAAAGCACTGTTTCTTTAGATGTGTGATGAGTTGTTTATTTCATTGATCATTAAAGACCCCATTGTCCAAAACACATAAACACCATTATTTCTAAGTTACCAAGCATCCTTAGCCTACAACCCTAAGGAGTTTCTTGGAGTGATAACACAATGGACCAAACAAATGCCTGTAGCTGAAAAGCCACAGATGGAAAGAATAATTGACAAGAGAGTGAGCAGGAAGACTAGGAGAAAAGAGTATTTTGAATACTTGGTCAAGTGGAAAGGACATCCAGTTGAAGATGCTAGTTGGGAAGATGAAGTAGAAATTCATAAGCATGGATAGACCGTGCAATAGCTCATGAACAGGAGTCAATGAAAATTTTCAAGCGAGAGAATATGATGCAGGAGCATCGTCAACAACCAAATGAGAGTGAAGGTGGAAGACATCTAGAAGACCACTAGCACACGTTTTTGAAATGTTTTTGAAACATTAATGTAATGGTTAAATGGAAGTGTACTTGCATATTGTAAATAGATAATGAGTGATTCACTCTCATCTGTAGAATGTAGAGGCATTTATGCATAGTTAATGAAAGTAGGTAGATTTGAATCATAGATTAGGTAGTTTAGGAAGTAGGAGGGAAAATGGATATAGGCACCCTCACCCTTGTATCATTGTAACATTATGATCATTAGAGCATTAGCATAGCGCTGTAGTAGAGAGAATGAGAGAAAGACCCATGTACATAAGATTGAAATAATATAAGAAGCTTTGAATCAAATTTCATGGTGTCATGATGTTTTCTATTTATACATGGTGAATAGTATGCTCATGGTTGTTTATTCTCTCTGTTATGCATTTGTTTTATACTGTGCATGCATGATTTCATGTTGAATGTTTGAACTCTGAGAGAGAGAGAGAGAGAGAGAGAGAGAATGAGTTTCAATTGTTTCTCTTCCTGAGTGAGATTTCTTTCAAGGAGTGCAGTGAAATGTCTACAAGGAGTGCATCGACAAAGGTTCAGAGTTTATCTCTAAAAGCTCATGAGGGATACCGTTGTTTTCATTCCAGCAGAAAATAAAGTGAAGCACAGAAGCCATGCAAGGTGTTTGTAGGTTGGTTGAAATCTTAGAACTTATCATCCAAGAGAAAAGTTGAAGGACTGTTATTGTAGGGAGTGCACAGAGTCGAAATATCAAATACCTAGGATTATTTGAAAGTCTGTCGCAAGGAGTGCAAGAAGGAACTCTTTTGGGGGTTTGAGTTTCTAAGTGAAAGCTCAGGAGGGATAACCTCTTTGAACACTTCAAAGGAGGACGAAGGTCTAACTACTTCAAAGGGAGACGAGGGTCAAAGTCATCCGATAGAAGTAAATTTTAGAAGGGAGAACATTGGTTTATTTCGCAGAAGTTGTCCAGGAGCAACGAGCGGTCGAAATTCTCTATGGAGAATTCACGAAACAACGAGGACCGTAAAATCTAGGAGAGTTGTAGAGAAGTTAAGTGTTGTATCGAACGGAGACTTATTAGTCGTTGACCCTGTGGAAAGTACCATTTCAGAATTCGAGGTTTAGAAGTGATAGAGGGATGGAATTCGGAGGTTCATTCAAGTCCTGAAAGCCATAAATCTTGGAGTGACAGGTGGCAAGAATCTATGTCAGAGATAGAAGACAATGGAGATGACAGGTGGCATACTTGTCACCAGGTGGAGTCAAAACTTCGTTGACTACTTTGGGGTTTCGTAGGTTGGAGAGCCAGAAGCCTTGCATCGGGATTCGCGAAGACGCGAAGTTTGAAACTTTGAATTGGAAAAAAGTCCCATAGGAGAGCCAGTATTTGCTGAATGCATCGGGGTTTGGAATTTTTGGCATTTTCAAAGACAAGATATAGGGATTCTTTATTCTGGCATTCCCGAAATCGCGAGACGCGATACGTTTGTGGAGGAGGATGCAGTGAAACATTTCGGTGAGTCGACACTTCGGGTTTCGGCAGTAGAGGGCCGAGAAACTTGAAAACAGTGATCATGAAATTGCAAGATCCGAAGTCCCAAATTAGCAAAGGGCATGATGTTATTATGTTCAAGGAGATTTGGGTTGGTGCCTGGTGTTCATTCACGCAGGCTCAATTCATAAGGACCTATGGATATGTCATGGGTGTATGAGATATTTCCCGATGGGAAATCAAAGAGTCAATTAGACTCAAGGGAAGATTAGATCGATCCTATGTCGACTTTGAACTGAGGGTTTGGGGGTCTGCACCAGCAAGTGAATACATCTCAAAATTCTTTGAAGAGATCGATGTAGATTTGAATTTCTTTAGGAGAACAATATGCATCGATATATACATTCTCAATTTTACTAGGGGTATGAGAGATGTCAATCGTGACGATAGGAGAAATATTCACCATGTTTCCCTCGACATAAATACCATGCATATCTAACAGAACCATAACAATACCAATCATCTCACTCAAGGTAGATCTCAAGTCATCATGTTCAATCCTAACAATCTATGGGAGAAGATAGGATCAATTATGCATATCATCCCAAGGCCCATCAGGACCATATATGGGCTATAATATGTCTTCATACAAAGGTAAAGTATCATCGAGGAAACAACATGAACAAGATGATTGAGCGACCCATATGGGCTCTAAAATGAGATTTTCCTCTTCCATCAGTGAGGAGGAAGGATTTGGGTCAACAATAGTGTCTAGAATATCCTGATAAACAACTTCTACTGATGACAATGGAATTTCCATCCCAATGTGCAATTGACCTTCATACGAAATAGTCGGGGAAGGTAGGGTCCAATGTTCATTAAAATACGAAGTTCGGAAAGGAAAATACCTCATCGACGATGAATAGTCACTAGAAATGGCATTAATATGTCCAACCGGTGCCATGAAATAAAAAAAAAACCATCAAGGAGGAATACATCCCGACACAAATATTCTCAGTTTCCTGCTAAGAATTATCAATAACAGGAACCGTATTCCCTGAAGATACAGGAAGGAAATTGGTCGATTTTCATGATCTTCCCTTCATGAGGGAAGCATAAAATGTAGAAAACACGTGAGACAATAGATTTCATGGAATAAGACCAATTACACCCTAATAAAAGGTTGTAGTTGAGGGGTGCATCAACCACCTCAACCTCGATCTCCATATTCTTTCCTCCCAATTGGACTGGGAATGCAAGAAGGATACCATGGGATCAGAAAGAATGCTCATTGAATGCGGTTAACATGGTCATGGATTGAGACAGGGGTAGAGAGCCAATGGATTTCCAACAAGCTAGAGACATCACGGATGTTGAAGCACCTTCATAAACTATAGTACTCTTGATGGTAATATTCTTGTACTACACATGGATTTGAAAGGCCACGTGGTAAGGTAAGCGAGGCTTCACATGCGTCACATCAAACTTTATAACATTTGAACAACTCAGTTCTAGAGCTCCTAATGTAGATAAAAAAACATTCCTCTATGAGGGACACATCTGGAGCACCTCCAAAGCCGACATCTTGCATGGGGTTTGGCCCAAATCTTCGACAATCGAGTAATGTTGGATGTCTCTAGCATTAGGATTGTGGGCATAACACTTAAGTACTCCTTTCGGAATACGATGAAAAGGTTCTGAATTTTTGATCTGCAACGATGTTTCTAGGGGAGGAGGAGACTTCAGAGTTAAAATAGTTTGTGAACAACCGTAATTGCAATATCGAGTGGCTACATCAATCTAATACTTGACCATATTGACGCATAGATGGCCACCTTCATGTGCCAATAGTATTTTACTCCCACTCTACGCGTTTGCAGTCTTAGAGGTCCTAGAGGTTATATTTCGATTATGTAGAAACATGTTAGTTAGCATATCAGGTTCTTCTATGTGATGAGCCTCGAGGCTTCCTAAATTTTGGTGCATAGGTGAGTAAGGTGATCATATTTACAAAGTTTTCATGGAAAATTTACCTTCCTCTTCTCTTTCTTTCCTTCACCAACATTATTGTTTGAATTATCATTATTATTATTGTCCTTGGCTTTATTATTCTTATTATTCTTCTCACTCTTACAATTATTACCTCGTCCTTTCCTTTTTTTCCCTTCAGGTTGCTGGCTACCGTCTGGGTTCAACGACGACTGAAAATAATGTACATCCACTAACTGGGTGGTGGATGAAAAATCTAAATCCTGTCCTACTACGTGATGGCTTAGAGAAAAATATTTCAACTGGTTCATCACCAAATATATAATCTTGGCACTTGCAGAACCTACAATGCGATTAGCAAGAGGTCTAGGATTTTGTCTAGGATCATAGTTTAAACATGGTGCATCAGGGGGAATTTCATAAAGCATTCCATATTGAGCATATATGAGGTCCAATTACTAGGATTTGAAGACGACTTCTTCCTTAGAGGTCACTATGGATGTAGAAACATCCTTTGAAATATAAGGAAACAAAGAGTTGAGAAACCATTTCAACAGAAACTCTAGAGGAATGTAGACCTTAATCAAGATCTTCTGTCTACGCAACTCTTGGATATGATCCGAGATATGGGTGGATTTATCATGAAAAAAATTTGACAAGTGTTGTAGGTCGGCATTGTAACGAACTGATAACTTGAAGTGGTTGAGAAAAATGAATGCCATCTAGTTGAAAGTTTTGTAAGTTCCCTCGGGTAGCTCAATGTACCACTTCTAAATGACCCCCATGAGGGTGCATTGAAATATCCTCAAATGAATATAATCATCATTAAGGAAATATCTTCACTTCACTTCTAAAATATCCTGATAAACAACTTTTGTTGATGACAATGGCATTTCCATCGCAATGTGCAACTGACCTTCATACAACATAGTCGGGGAAGGTAGGGTCCAATGTTTGTTGAAATACAAATTTCGGAAAGGAAAATACCTCATCGATGATGAATAGTCACTAGAAATGGCATTAATATGTCCAACTAGTGCCATGAAATAAAAAATAACCATCAAGGAGGAATACATCCTAACACAAATATTCTCAGTTTCCTGCTAAGAATTATCAATAACGGGAACCGTATTCCCTGAAGATACGGGAAGGAAATTGGTCGATTTTCATGATCTTCCCTTCATGAGGGAAGCATAAAATGTAGAAAACACGTGAGACAATATATTTCATGGAATAAGACCAATTACACCCTAATAAAAGGTTATTGTTGAGGGGTGCATCAACCACCTCAACCTCAACCTCCATAGTCTTTCCTCCCAATTGGACCAGGAATGCAGGAAGGATACCATGGGGTTAGAAAGAATGCCCACTGAATGCAGTTAACATGGTCATGGATTGAGACACAGGTAGAGAGCCAATGGATTTCCAACAAGCTAGAGACATCACGGATGTTGAAGCACCTTCCTAAACTATAGTACTCTTGATGGTAATATTATTGTACTAGACATGGATTTGAAAGGCCATGTGGTAAGGTAAGCGAGGCTTCACATCCGTAACATCAAACTTGATAACATTTGAACCACTTAGTTCTAGAGCTCCTAATGCAGATAAAAAAACGTTCCTCTATGAGGGACACGTCTGGAGCACCTCCAAAGCCGACATCGTGCATGGGGTTTGGCCCAGATCTTCAACAATCGAATAATTTTGGATGTCTCTAGCATTAGGATTGTGGGCATAACACTTAAGTACTCATTTCGGAATATGATTCAAAGGTTCTGACTTTTCGATCTGCAACGATGTTTCTAGGGGAGGAGGAGAATTCAAACTTAAAATGGTTTGTGAACAACCGTAATTGCGATATCGAATGGCTACATCAATATGAGACTTGACCATATTGAGGCAAGATGGCCACCTTCATGTACCAATATTTTTTTACTCCAACTCGATGCATTTGCGGTGTTAGAGCTCCTAGAGGTCATATTCTGATTATGTAGAAACATGTTGATTATCATATCAAGTTCTGCTATGTGATGAGCCTCGAGGCTTCCTAAATTTTGGTGCATAGGTGAGTAAGGTGATCATATTTACAAAGTTTACATGGAAACTTTACCTTCCTCTTCTCTTTCTTTCCTTCACAAACATTATTGTTTGAATTATCATTATTATTATTGTCCTTGGCTTTATTATTCTTCCCACCCTTAAAATTATTACCTCGTCCTTTCTTTTTTTTCCCTTCAGGTTGTTGGCTACCGTTTGGGTTCAACGATGACTCAAAATAATGTACATCCACCGACTGGGTGGTGGATGAAAAATATAAAGCTTGTCCTACTATGTGATGTCTTAGAGAAAAATATTTCAACTAGTTCATCACCAAATCTATAATCTTGGCACTTGCAGAACCTACAATGTGATCAGCAAGAGGTCTAGGATTTTGTCTAGGATCATATTTTAAACATGGTGCATCAGGGAGAATTTCATAAAGCATCCCATATTGAGCATATATGAGGTCCAATTACTGGGATTTGAATATGGTTTCTTCCTTAGAGGTCACTATGGATGTAGAAACATCCTTTGAAATATAAGGAAACAAAGAGTTGAGAAACCATTCCAACAAAAACTTTAGAGGAATGTAGACCTTAATCAAGATATTATGTCTACGAAACTCTTGGATATGATCAGAGATATGGGTGGATTTATCATGAAAAAAATTCGACAAGTGTTCTAGGTCGGCATTGTAACGAACTGATAACTAGAAGTGGTTGAGAAAAATGAACACCATCTGGTTGAAATTTTTGTAAGTTTCCTCGGGTAGCTCAATGTACCACTTCTAAATGACTCCCATGAGGGTGCATTGAAATATCCTCAAATGAATATAATCATCATTAAGGGAGTTATATGAGCACTAAAGGTGGAAAGTAGTCACATGGTCACCCGGGTCCTCACCATTCTTGCCTTCGAATTTTGGAAAGTATGAAGGAATATTAGTGGGGATGAGGGGCCACAAAAGATCATGACACACAGGGCATTCATTAACTTTGATAGGTATGTCACATTTAGCACGTCCATAAAAGGGATTTTGGGTTGCGACATATAAGCCCATGCTTTCGGGAAAGATTGGGGTTGACGGATTGCAAGCCATCCAGGGTCTTGGTATATACCTTGTCCGGTAGGGTATTATCATTATAAAAATATACCTGGAGCAATCATTCCCAACATTGTGTGCTCTCTTTATTGACATCCAAGGAGGAAGGTTATTGCTTATAACAAAAACAGGTCACACCGAGTAGATAGACCTGAGCTCACCAAATGGATTTACACCATCAGTTGCCAATGAAATCCTAACATTACGAGGTTCTTCTTTAAAAATTGGCCATCTTTCTTTGATATTTTTATATAAAGAACCATATGCAAGCATTCGAAGAACATCATCTTCGCTTCTATTCCATGCATGGTAATCCATAAATTGTGCTATGTTCCGACATCTAAATAGTCGTTGCAAGTGTGGAATTATGGGAATATAATGAAGAACTTTGTGAGGCACCTTTTTTGTTAACTGATAAGTTCGATATCTACTGATTTGACATTGTGGGCAATTCGATTTAGATGCATATTGTCCATAATATATTATGTGATCATTGGGGCATGCATCAATAGCCTAATATTCCATTCCAATTTATTTTAGAATGGCAGATAATTCTTGGTATGTGCGAGGTAACTTATTTGGTGATGGTAAGAAATATTCACCTATCAACCTACAACAACTATATACAAAAAAAAAATCAATAATGAAAATTATATTAATCATTATAAAT
>JZKD02S2363778.1:152069-173465 GCA_000966675.3 Picea glauca
GTTTTTTCCCAATTTTTCAATGTATTTGGTTTGTTTAATTATTGAAATATATATATAGTAAGTCCTATATGAGGATTATTAATTCGCAATTTATTTTTTACTTGTTTTCCATGTTACAGTTTAAACATCACAAGGCTATGTGGTGTAATGGTCGTAAATTTCGTATCAAAATGTTGGATGATAAGATGAAAAACTCGGATTATGGGATAACTGCAATGTTTAAGGTCACCAACATTTCCTCTAGAAGTGACAGAAATCCAAAAAAAACTGAGAATAGGTACTATGGACTTTTGGAGGATATAATTGAGTGTGATTTTAATTCCTTTAAAATTGTTTTGTTTGAGGTTAAATGGTACAGTCTATGGATTCATGAATGTGATCCTGAAAGAACTGTTATTGAGCATGATAATGGATTTACCATGGTTAATATAAGGGCATTTGAACCGGGTAGTGTTACGCATCGAAATTACTCACTTCGATAGTGTCGCAAGTGTCATCATTACAAGTGTCGCAAGTGTCGCATTTTGCTCACAAGTGTCAAGAAAATCATACTGCCATAATGCCTCTATCATACCTATAATGACATCAAAAAGACATTCAAAACACCTCAAACATTTGATTTGGAAGAAGAGGAATGGTTAACTGGGTTTATGAACCTCTTGCCATTTGAAAGAACCACAAAAGTTGAGTTTTTAGAGGAGAGCGCTTCCCTATAACTCTCTCAGGAGTACTAGCGCTCCCCTATAGACTATCAGGAAGCGTTATAACACTCCATCTATCCTTTTGTAGGATCTCTGCTACTATTAGGAGTGTTGGCACCCCGCTATACATTACTAGGGAGCATTATAATGCTCTGATTGCCCTTTTGGGGGAGCGCTACCTATTCTGGGCAATAGTTGGTTTGTTGAGAAGAATGGGGGAAATATCTTTTCAATCTTTGAAGGCAGTTGGATTCGAATCCTTAGTGAAGCCATGATCTTAGGGAATATCCCTAACTGAAGGAGGAAAATCCTCAACTTACCCTAAATATATCTCAAGTGGTTGGGCCTCTCTAAACCTATATAAGCAGGCCCTCTCATGGTGAAAAGGGGGAGGATTTTGGAGGTATGAAACCTATTATCTCATAGGAAACACATAGTGAAGTGGAAGAGAGTAATCAATGAAGATATTGTCACTCTGATCGTGGGTCTTTTGAAGCAAGTGTTAGACAAGGAGGACTTGATGAAGCTGCTGAACTTTCATCTACGGTTGTAAGTTTCCTTCGTTGTTTTTCTCATCAATATAATATGCTTGGCTTGTTTATTTCTAGTTTGTGCTTGATCTCCCATGAAATTGTCTCTCATAGATAGGTCTATTTCAAACTAATCTCAGTAGAGTAGGAAGTGGTTGTACTTTTGTTTGCCTACAGAGCTTATCGAGGAGCAAAAGATTATAGCTCAACTTGGATCATGCAGGGACAAACACCGGTAAAAGGTACTTATTTTCTCCTCCCTCCTCATACATTAGTTTATCTAGGTCTAAAAGGAATTCAATGACCATGATAAGCATCTTCTGTCTTAAGAGTTAAGAGTCTATCTCTCAAGAGGAGATCTACCTGTTCGCAGGGAGATTTTCCTTCAACATAAATTGGCAACCATACTGGGGATCGAATCAAAACTTTCAGTTTTGGTTTTCCTTTTAAACCTTGTTTTACCCTTTGTTATTTTAGGCCTTGTTCACCCCATATGTTTGATTTCACATGCTGATTGACTCCTTACCTCATCACATTTAGCTTGATTACAAAAAATTGACTGAAATTTTGGGTTTTTGGACAATTTTCTGAGTTTTTGAAGCATAGAGCCCTTGTGCCTATGTTAGCCCAGTGCCAGCACTCCCTGGAAGTCTTAGATAGATATTTATAACGCTCTGATGTCCCTTACACTAGGGAACCAACCTCGCCTTTGCAAAAATACCTTCCAAAATTGCATTTTTTGAGGTTCAAACCCTGTTTTGTCACTTGATGAAGTTCATTGTGATTCAATGCTTCTCCCCATTGGCCTTTGACATATTTCATTATGAGGAATAAGCACCTTGTTTTTTAGATTTTGTGGCCTTATTCTTTATTTTTGAGTTTTTCTGCTGTTGAGAGCTTGAAATGAATCCACTGCTTTCTTCTCTCTTATCTGACTGAGCGGGAACTCTGGTGAAGGGCATCAGAAATCTATGAATCATCTTATTTGGTTTTTTGAAGTCATCGTTCTTAAACATCTCTCGTTTGTGTGAATTGTTTGATTTTTCTTTGTTATCTTTTGTTTTATGTTTTCTTCTTGTTTCAATTATAGCAAGAGGGTGTGTGTCATGTGTGCGAAATCTGCTCATACTTGTCCGAATCTCCTTGATCTGAAAGGGTAGTTAGCAGGAGAATTCTTTGCATTGAATTAATCATCATTCACATACAAACGAAAAAGACACATTTTAGTGATTGGTTTATATATTAGAAGGCGTTTTTGAAAATGTTTTAGCATTGCATTGGATTCGATTGAGAATCAATTGATTGAGGACATGTCTTATTAGTGTTTTAGAGTGAAAACGACTCTTCCTCTTTCCCTTAAAAATATGTTCATTGAAAAGAAACGATTGCTTATTATCTTTCATGCATTTTTTTAGGAATTGAGTCCTCATTCCATCAGTTTCACTTTCGTGCACCCTTTGAGTAAACAACAACTATAAAACAAAACGCTAATTAAAAATTATCTAGAACATTTTTGTTTTTAGGATCTTCCACCAACAGTAGACTAGGGTTAGCACTTTGGATTAGGCTGTGAGTACAACTCTCCAAAGTTTTCAAAACAAACATTAGCATCCTGAGCTAGGGAGAGTCAAATCCAATTGTCGTATTGGTTTTCTGGGATCCCCCTCTGACACAGGGGTTACGCACGAGGTCTCATTTGGGTGAATTACGAAGATTATCTCGTCGTGGTTCAACTGTTTGTAGTGGTCACATCATATATTGGGGGTCACTTGAAGGTATACCCACGATTATGTGTGGGAGCCTCTCGGGTTGATTTCGGACTTGTTATCCTTCCCATACGTTTCGGATCAGACTGTTGACTGTACCCACCCAAGTACTCAATGTGAATTGGTGTCTTTAGTTGCCATAATTTTTAGGTACTTACACAAGGTGAGAGAGAAGGGAAGTCTCACTGTACCTGGAACAGACATTGGTCAAACTCACTCAGGCTCCTTGGAGGGTAAATCCACAATTACTACATGGAATCTTGCACCAATGTGAAATTTCGTTAAGAAGGTCGCCATTGTAACTATTCCACCATAACCTAGCCCCTTCTCAACATGATCACGTGACGTTGGATTTCATCACCAACTAGTATGATCATCGAGAGAATTTTTGTTTGCTTGGTTGATTCCTATATTTTTTTTAGTGTATGTTGTTTCTTTTTGTTAGTTGGCCCTAGATTTTCAGTGTGTTCTGTTATTCTCCACAATTGAGCCCGTAGACAATAAAGGTCTTCACCGATCACATAGGATGCAAGGGATGCCTCCGTAAGGATTTCAACCCTTACCTCCTAACCCTCCAGAAGACAACTCTCGTTGAGAGGTAGAAAATCAATCTGACGCTGGAAGTGCTATTGCTCCTCCGTTAGATAACTCAGAAGGCACTTTGTTCATAGTTGAAAATCCCACTACATATGTGTCAGTAAATCCTCTCGAACCACTTTTGGTTCGTTTAGACTCCCTTGGGAACGTCATACACGAAGAGATCCCACAATTACTAGAGAGGATCTTTACCAAAACATATATGGGATCCACAGAACCAATATTTGGTGACGAGTATAGGACTCTTGTTCGTCCTAGCACCACAATAGATACCAAGCCCACACTTGCTCATTCTGTATGGAGGACTTCATCGGGACGTGATATCTATGAACATTTAGAATCCTTTCGACAACCCTTTCATCCTCATGAACCTCCTAGTGAAACAGGACCATCCGATCAAACCATGAATAACCCAGTCGATCAGGTTATTAATGTTGGAAAATGTTTAACAGACAGCATATGATTGTCATTGATGGAAAGTAGAGAAATGAAGATGGCATGAGTATAGGAAGAATGTAACAGACGGGCACTAGAAGTATTTTGGGAAGACGCGAGCACTAGAAGTATTTTGGGAAGATGCTTCAAAGCAAGCTCAATAAGATCAGAAGAGATAGTGCAGAGGATGCTTGGCATGCTTTATAGGTAGTATGTGCTTGTCATTGATGGAAGGATCAGAGTGTGCATCGATGGAAAAACATGAACACCATAAGCTCAGGAGGAATCAATGCAGAGTCGAATGTAGTGCATAGGTGTGCACTAGGGATGAGGTTAACTCGTGGCTAAATCTCAAGGGAGATAGCATACTTAGGATCACAGGTGGATCAAAGGTCAAGGCCTTTGACACTTAGAAATTCTTCCAAGTAAGGAGGATGTGTAATCTTGGAGGAGAAGCGTCAGTGATCGTTGGATCCCATCCCGAATTCCCGATGACCGTAAGATCTCAATGTAGACAAGAGGAGCACGCAGAAATGGAGGATAGATCTAGGGAGTTAGATCCGAGCACAGGGTCTGACCACCATTGGATCGAGGAGAACCTAGATGTTCTTTAAGGTGAAAGGAGTAGAGAGCTCACAAAATCCCAAAAGAAGGAGTACCGTCCATATTCAGGCAGGACACATGGGGATAGATCATCAGTTCACTGACTGGAGAGTCAAAGGAACGATCTTCCCTAAACTCTCGAAATCGTGATATGCAAAATCGAGATTTAATCTCAGTCGTCAGATTAAGGTTGAATCTGGACCGTTGATTCCAGTCCATGTCGGAGTTTCGGGGTGTTATTCACAATTTTGGTTATCATGATGATGTAATGATGATGGAAAATCAAGCTCTTCACTAAAAACACTTTCCTGAGAAAAGTTACATTTGTCTGCTTCCAGAAATCATACTTTTAAGGGAAGTTTGCAGGCTACCCATATATTTTCCTGCAAGAATGCCTGATTCTCGCAGGCTACATTAAGATGGGGTGTGAGGGGTTCACACTGTACCTAAATATCAGGGTGTGAACATCTTATAAATGAAGGAAAAAGATAAGTTCTCGATCCTTCTAGAAGGGAATCTTCTAGAAGGGTGAGTTGGCATTCGAGTGGTTATCTAAGTACTGGTTTTCCTGATATCTTGGGATCATTCCTATCCAAGTAACTAATCTATCCTCTCCTATATATTGAGGGGATTGCTCATGGAAAAGGTTAGAAGCAAACTAGCATGAGATTGATTGGAGAATTAGTGGAAGATTGTATGAAGGACTGATGCTACGGCAGCTAGAGACCCCAGCAAGGTTATCAAAAGTGGTTGATTTTCTTCATGCATGAGCAAGTGTGTGTGTCAAAGCTAGGAGAAATCGAAAGGAGATATACAACATCAAGGCTTAGGTTGTAATTCTTACTTTCTATCAATTGAATACAATAATATGTCCCTTTTCCATAAAGATGATGTCACTTTATTACATAACTCCTTGATCATATGTATAGATTAATTGTTGAATATATTGAATTGTCTTCACTTCGATTGGTTTGTTTTGTTATGGTTTGAACGATACAAGAGAATTGGAGTGAAGCTTGGAACAACAGAGACCCAAGGAAGTGTTCATAAGGTATGCCCATGATCATTGCCTCCTTGTGCATTCAACAATTAAAATCTAGGGAAAGTGTATTATTCTGTCATGTTTTGTTCTAGATCCAGGTGGATCTAGGGAGATCGGTTTGTGTCCGCACTTACAGATTAATCCTAAAACAAAATTGGCAACTCCACTGGGGATCATTCCCTTTTTTTTTTATGGTTTTTGAGTTTTTCTGTGGCCATTTTCTCTATTTTCATATTTCTCTTGTTTTATCAGTCTCTGAGTCCTCAGGATATTCCGAGAGACCTTCTGGGTCTATAAGCCTTTGTCAATTTTGCCTTCATTTTCAAAAATTTTTTCATCTTCAGGACTTCTCGCACTACGTTTAACAGTAGCCTGTGAGAACTGGTCAATTTCGCACCCTGCACATAGGGTCCAGTGCGAACACCTCACACCTTGCTACAAGGTGGCCTGTGAGAATACTATCTTCTCACACTGTGTTACACTGCTTGCCTGCGAGCAAGATTTTTGAAAATTTTGAATTTAAATTTTGATTGCTCAGATCAGTTGATTCACCTATGATAGGCTTATTGGATCATTGATTGATACATCTCTTGCTTTAGTTTGCATGCTTGAACTATTTTAGGGTTTCAAGGTGTTTCTTTTCTTTTGCAGCTTGACTTTCATTTCTTGGCTCTTATTGGCATTTTCATTTTCTCTGACTTCTGGAGTTGAGTGTGTCAGATTGGCTGAGAACCAGTGATTGGTTGAGAGTTAAGTGTTTGGTGTTTCTCATTTGCTTGTTGGTTCGAACGAACATTTTTCATTTGCATTGAGAAAATCATTGGTTTGTTTTTTGTTTTTGCTTTCATTGAAAGAATTGATTGGGTTGTTATTGCTTGAGTCTTTATGATTTGATTTGATTTTCTCGTTAATCATAGTTATTTTTGGAAAGTGAACAACTAGTTTTCTTTCAAAATATTGTTTTTTGTATTTCAGAAAACAATGAAAATAAAATTTTAGAGTTTATTGAAGTGTTTGAAAAAGACATATAGAGATTGTTCATTGATAAATGATTGTTTGCATTGACATTTGAAAGGAAATTGAGCATTGCATTGTAGTATTGAGATTGATTTGGAAAATTGTCTCTCTCTCCCATAAATAGGATTCATGGAATGAAAAGTGTTATATTTCATCATCATCCTTGCATTATTTGGGTCAGAGTCATACTACATGAGTTTCACTTCCGTTACCTTTGAGTAAACAACAACTCTTAAAAACATTGCGTAATCTTAAAATTTATCTAGTAACTCTTTTCTAGGGATCTTTTTCACCAACATTTAGCTAGGCTGGTGCTTTGGAGTAGGAAGAGAGATACACTCTCCAAAAGCTCAAAAAAACACAATAGCATCTTGAGTTAGGGAATGTCAAAATTCCATTTGCAGCATATTGTCCTGAGAAGCCCTTCTAACACAAGGGTCAAGCACCAGGTCACATTGGTGTTGGCAAAGTTACTAACCCTACTTTGTTGACATCGGTGTAGATATTGCACGTATTACGAGGATCACTCTGAGGTATACCCACAATTATGAGTGGAAGCCTTTGAGTTGATTTCGGGCTAGATACCCTGCCCTTGCGTGTGGATTGGACTGACGACTGTTCCCTCAGGTTTTACTGTTGTTTGTGGTGACCTTAGTGGCTTATCTCTGTAGGTTCTTACCCAGGGTGACTGTGGAGGGGAAAGTCGTAACGGTACCTGGAATTGACGTTGGCCAGACTCACTCGGTCTCCTTGGAGGGCATACCCACGATTATGTGTGGGAGCTTGCACCAGGTTGTAAGTCCATTAAGCAGGTCGTCAGCATAACTTTTCCACCTTAGCCCTTCCCCTTCTCGTCTCGTTGTTGCGACGTTGGAGTTCATCACCAACTAGTGGCTTCGAAATTAGAAGGTATTGTTTTCTTGGTGATTGCTTCCTAGATTTTTTTTACTAGTGAGTGTTGTTTCTTTCTCGAAGTGGATCATAGGAGTTTGTTTGCGGAGCTTGTCACTTGTTTACAATTGCTCCCCCACGATGTTCTCGTAGAATGCAAGGTTTATCTCCAGAGCATCTGGACGATTCTCAACCCTCGCCTACTGGTACACCTGAGGGTTCTCCCCATCAGACTGAAGTCCCGGTGGTTACTCCACCACACGGGGAAACCAATGGCATTCCTGTTGTCACCACACCGCCTCCACAGGTAGAACGAACTAACTCTCTAGAAGATTTTTGAATTACCAATACTAGAGAGGACTATCGCATTCGCCGTGGTGAACGACCTATTGTGCAATTAAATCCTTCTGAGGAAACCATTGTTACATCTTCCGAATCAAATATTGGGCCTTCTCACGGTGTAGTAGGCCAAGATAATTTTTGGTCCGGTGATTTCCGTCGAGTCCTTTTTTGGTACTGAATCACCCCCTGTCTAGGAAATCAACCCTTTTGTATCTTCTGAGACAGATACTGCACTCGAGACTACTACTTATTATTTTGTTCTTCCTCCGAAGATGGCCCATCTCGTGAATGCTACGAGTGTCCAAACCAAAATTCCTGCAACTACTCTTGCTCCGATCAATACCCAGCGAATTCCTGATGTCATCCCGACATTACCACCCGGTTACCATGCGTTGAATTCTTTGTTGAATGGTTCCAATCCAACACCTCTGCAAACCCCAGCCAGTTCTCCTGGTGGTCGTCCTTTTCCTGGGCATTCTATTTCTAGTTTTATCCTGAAACTCCCTTAGTTTCCTTCTAGCAATCCAAATCCTAGTGGCACTATCCTGACTATTGCACCAAACTCCTAGATTCCTATTGGTGGACAGGATGGTATGGTTCCTTTTCCTTTTCCTTTTCCCAGACACAACACAGTTACTACACAACCTACGGTTGGAACACAAATTCCAGGAGGAACTATACCTACTATAGGGGGACCAACCTCACCTTTTGGACAAAACATACCGCCTGACTTGGCCCATTATTGGAATCAACTTCTACAAAACTTTCCTCAAAGTACTGGGGGGCATCAAACTTTCCCTACTATAGGCCAACCTTATCCGGGTATAACTAATCCTATTTGGGGTTCGGGTCAGACTACTCAACCTCAGGTCCCTACTTCAACTCAAGGTCACAATCCTTGGGGTTACTACCCTATCCAGCCACCATCGAATCATCCAGGGTCTTCCCTCTATGGGCAGAATGCATACGGTCCTACTGGTTTGCCAACCGGGCTTCCACCCAAAAGTCACCAGTACCCACAAGTGAATCGGTAGTTGCCTTTTCTTGCTACCTTGGATTTGCCTGATTTATCTAGGATTCTAAATGATCCTATTCGTCACTCTCCCCAATGGCTTGCTATTCCAGCTAAGCTTCCATCAGACATTCCAAAATTCGATGGCAAGGCAAGAGAGGACCCAAATAATCATGTCATGACTTTTCATTTATGGTGTTCGTCCAACTCGCTGATGGACAACTCCATTCGTCTATGTCTTTTTCAACGAACCCTTACCAGTTCGACTGCGAAGTGGTATATTGAATTGCCACGAGGTTTCTTTTCTGATTTCAACACCCTAGCTATGGATTTTCTCACACATTACCAGTTACCGATCTGTTACGATACTGGGACTGAGATCTTGACTACTTTCAAACAAACTAAAGGTACTCACATCTCAGACCATATACATGAGTGGAGACGGAGACAACGTCTCATTAAACTTGAACTCCCTGATCAGTTACTGGCCGAATGGTTCACAAAATCCTTTGTGAATGAAATTGGTAAAGACATTACTATGGGCGGTGTTGTTACAGAGGAGCAGGCTATCAGTCGTGCTCAGTATCTTGATCTCATTTATTCGCAAACGGGAACACTTTACAACCTGCTACCTGAACTACCTTGTCTCGATACTTCCAACACTTCAACTACTCCAGCTGCCTCGCATGCAGCTAATGGTGTGATTGGTACTACACATAACCACTCACATTATGTTTCAAGTACAACCCCTAAATCCACTTCTTCTAATGTTCAAAGTGCTCTGCCTCCTGCTCCTCCCACCGGTAAAACCTCTGAAGTGAACGCTGTTCAATCTACACCGACTGGTAAAAATAAATCCAAGAAAGGGAAAGGCAAGAATAAGGAGAGTAAAAATAATAATCAAAATGAGCAAACTAAAACCCCTCCTGTTGAAGATAGGGATAAGCGCAAACCCCGTTACCCTTGCCTTATCTGTGGTGATGATCACTACATGAAGGATTGTCCTAGACGTGCCGAAGTTAATAAGTTCCTTCAAGGAATGCCAAAACCCTCTACGCTGGCAGTCTTGTCCCAACCCTTCCCATCTCAGCAACAGGCCTCCTTGGTCACTCAGGACGAACCATCTACTTCTACAACATCATATGTTTTGATGTGCATCGGTGATTCTAAGAACAATGGTGTTGCCATCGCAACTAGAGCCAAAGATTATTCTCCATCTAAGGAGAAGGTTGACGATTTACCTCCTGATTTGGTATAGCCCTCTCCGTCGAATCCACCTACGAACGGTCCTCTTCATCTCGAATGACCGAGCCTTGATACAGTTTCGCGACAACCCTCGAAAGGTGTCGTTAAGAAATCAGCATTCAATCCTCATGCTCGTGCGGCCTAGAACTATAGTACTGTCAAAGATCTGGCCCAAGCACCTTCAACAATGTCTGCCCTTGAATTCCTTCAGTCTTGTCCCGCACAACGAAGGGCTCTGTTGAAAGCTATAGGTGGAATTGATCCTACAGATACGAATTTGATAGTCTTTGACTTGGAAGATCATATTCCAAGGTTACCCCCACAGCTTGCATTTCAGATACAAGTTGTTGTCGCCGAAAAGAAAATTTGTCGAACTGTTATTGATGAGGGTGCCTCTACGTGTGTCATGTCTTTTACTTGTTGGAAATCCATTGGCTCTCCTCCTTTAAATGAATCACAAAATACTTTGAGAGCCTTCAACGGCTCTGGTTTTAAGCCTTACGGTGTTCTTCCATCATTTCCAGTTACTCTCGAAGGTAAGACAGTCCAAGTTGAAGTGGAAGTTTTCGATGCTCCCTGGATTATAATCTTCTACTTGGTCGTAGCTAGGTCGATTCTATGTGTGTTGTTGTGTCAACACTTTTCCATGTAGTCCATTTTCCTCATCAAGGAAAGGTCGTTACGGTTGATCAACTTGCCTTCTTTAATTCAGATACTTGCACTGGTAACATGTCGTTTATAGCTAAAACCCCACCAGGTTATGAGAATGTTGGAGTCAGTCTTTTAAAAGACTCTTCGTTAATGGGTACTTTCCCCATACCACCACCACCCGATATTCCACGCCTGTCAGTTGCTTCTATTAATATGATCTCTACTATACCTCATGAACTTCCTGTGTCTTTTGACCCTTGGATAGTCCTTGATCCAGGAGATCATGCTCGTTTCAGCAACGTCATGCCGTTAAGTCCGGCTGAGTCTACTTATCACGCCATTCAATCGAAAACCCTTTCTGCACCCTCTTTTGAGGAGTTGTCTCCTGATCCTTTCCATGTCATCCCTCCCACTGATGAGATGATCATGTCTGTCATAGGGGGCACCCCTTGGAATGATGGTAATCATCCTTCCAGGTTGTTTCTAGGACAACAGACTCTTGAGCACTACCCATGGATTCTAACTCCGTCACCCTTTGTTGTCATCTCGCCTGTTCTTGTGGTCTCATTCAATCCCTTTATACCAGGGGGCATCTCTTTCATGCCTTTTTACCCTCACTCGGTCGGGGGGCATGGTTACAATATTGTAGCCATTTATTACTTTATAAAGTGGGTCGAGGTGATGCCGATAGTTGACAACACTGGTGTACCTTTGAGTGAACCCAAGGATGGGTTGTACTTAAAGAAGTACTATGCATAAGCTATTTGTGCAAAAGTACTTGTATTTTATGTATCATACTTTGTGTGTGTTACTTTAGTTTTCTTTTGATGTTATCTGGTCTTTGCCCTTACGTGACGTTGTGTTTTATTGCCAGATGTCGGAGTATTTGCTACCTTATATTGGCTTCGCTGACGGTGCTAGCCGTAGTACTCGGAACCTAGCTTCCGCTGCATGGGCAATCTATGCCCCAACAAATGAGCTTATATCTTTACAAGGTGTATGTCTTGGCCGAGAAAACAACAACATCACAGAGTATAGCGCCGTTATTGAATTATTGGTTGATGCTATTTCTCTCAGAATTCATCATTTGGTTGTGCGACTTGACTCGTAGCTTGTAGTACTACAATTGAGTAATGTCTACTCTATTCGAAGTCCTACTTTATTAAGGGTATATTTGCAGATTCGCCTCTTGTAACGGTATTTTGATCACATTGAATATCAACATATTCCTAGAAGTCTTAATACATTAACAGATGCATTAGCTAATTATGTATTGGACAAACATTTGAACAATTTATAAATCAAAAACATTACAATCCACACAATGTAAAGTAAACCGGTAGAAGCCGTCTGTATATATATAACGATCAAAAGAGTTTGTTTTTACAAAAGTTTGTCCAAAGACCAAAATATCAAAACTTGAAGCTTATAGATTCTACAAGGTGATGTCACAGATGACGTTCACGGTAACACACTACTGCCCTAGCTACTCTGCGGAGCAGTCAACCCATAGCTGCAGAAACTCCTACAGTGTGATGCTGATCGCGTCGCGAAATCTCTTCCAGAGTCATATCTGGAATGTCGGCTATTAGGCCCTCTAAATTCTACTCCACTATCAGATAATCCTCGGCGTACTGTGGTACTGCTGCTGCTGCCTCTCCTCGTCGCTGGATAGGAGAGCTGCCAGCAAGTCTATATGGTCCAACATCTGTGTTATCAACAAGTATTTGGTGTTAGTCTTCAGGTAAATATATAAAACAAAAACATTTAAATATGATAAAAATTCAAAAACAGTTAAAAATGAAAAAATTGTGTACTTCTTACCGAGGTCTCCCCACTGAGCGTCTTCAGGTAACGCTATATCCGGATCTCCTCAGAAATCCATCCCGGCATATGCGTAGTCGTCCACCATCAACATCTGGTTCTGCAACCAGTCAAAGAAAATATTGTCATATTTGACGATTGGTCCTGCCACATGTAGGGCCATGAACTGACACCACCGCAACATCCTCGGATCCCTATGACCCAGAAAGTGCCACTCATCCTGTAATCGAAGCACGGGGACCCTCTCTAGGAAGAAGGACACTAACAAAGATCCATATCCAAACTATTTCAGATCTCCACGCCTGCACTTAGTCAACTATTTTTTGATATTGCGCAATACTGCGTCAGCCCAGTTAAATACCCGGGGCTCAGTACACTCGATGGCGTACTAGAAATAGCTCTGCAAAGCCATATGTGGAGTGGCACTTCCAGCCATCCGAGCAATGGTGAAGAGAATAGTGTGGAGAGTCAAGTTAGTTACTCCCCAAATTTCCACTTTCCCTTTCTTTCTTTCGGCCTCAGGTACGCAGTATTGGTTGCAATATTCACTCATTTTTGACCCGCCTGCTCTGTTGCTAGTCAAACTGACATAGGACCCATGCTTGGATAATCCAGTCAAGAAATATATTTCCTCGATGTCAATAGTTAATGTATGAGCTCCCACAATGAAAACTTGCTGGTCCGAATCCCACATTCGGACTAGGTACTCCAATAATCGAACTTGGGCTCTCATGCCCGGGATGCAGAAGTATTTTAAGAGACCACAGTCTCTTAGTATAGCTATGGTGGGAGGATGGTTTTCGGAATTTGCATTATCCTCCTTGTGTTCTCGTTCCCGCCACTCTAGCACCATGGTTGTGGCTATTTACCTCCATAAGAAACATACAAACATGGTTAATGATCTTATTCATGAAATAATTTTTTTCTATGTTTCATAATTTTTTTGAGTTTTGCACTGCTCGCAGGTGACCTACTATGCACAGTGTGAACTTCTCGCAGGCGGCTTAAGGCCCACCTGCGAGAATGAGTCATTCTCGCAGGTCCCGTATGGGCCACCTACGAGAATGCCTCCACACGAATAAAGTTCAAAAAACTAACTTAAAACTGAACTTTTAACCAATAAAATCAAGATTTTAAACCATGAAAAGATCAGGAATGAAGAACTTACCAAGATGCTACAGACGGCTCGTCAAATGATCACCCGTAGCTCCCGGAAATCAACACCGAATGCAGGAGGCAAAATGAGGGTTTTTTGGAACTCAAATGGTAAAAGTGTGAAATGATATGGTATATTTTGTTATTTACTCATTTTAATTACTTTTTACTATGTCAAATGTGGGTTTTTCATATTTATTTATTATTTAAACCTAATCACTAATGTGAAAATGAGTGAAATGAATTACAGGTGCGAAACATGGATGATTATGGACAGAATTTTTACCTGGTGTGGTGTGATTTTGATTGATTGTTATGGTTTTTACATTAAAACCTCAAGTGCCTTTTGTCCATTCCTGCACTTTTGAAAAACATAAGAACGTGACCGAGCATTGTTTTATCACTTTTTCAGGCTCACTGTGGTTATATGAAAAAGGAACCCCCCTGGAGTTCTCTTTAAGCTCTTTTCAGACTCTCTAAACATGAAAAGATTGTCAAGCGATATTGCTATTGTCACGCTCGCTAAAGTATTTGAAGTACACGTCTTTCGAGTGATAGTTTAACCCTTTTTCGGTCTTGTTGGACTACTGTACGAAAAAGGAACTGAGAGAGTTATCTTTTAAGTGTTTTTCCAAACTCTATAATCTTGAAAAACCTTCGAGTTTACTATCTCTAGACTCGTTAAACAAACATTGATAGACCCGTAATAGGACCGAACCACTCCTTCCTAGGGTTCGTTAAAAATACTCCGAGGGACTCATCCGAAGGATGAGCTTATATCAACAAGCATATGTGATACTCTTCAAGCTTGCATAAAAATAAAGAGGTACTTGCTAGAAATGGTGCGGGGAAGTTTGGGAAAGGGATATGTTTCATCATTATATTGATTGGTAGTAAGTGTCACTCTTGAACATGACACCCCCTATTCATCATTTGAAGCTGGTTTGGCAAATCCATTTGTCTCTCTTCCGATTGATTACAAGGTCATTCCATGTGTCTTATTTGAGTCAATGCTACCAAATCAGTGGTCATGTTGTTTATATGTTCAAGAGCAGTCCTTTGAGTCAGCCATCTACAGTTATCCATTCATTCTGTGTCGGCCTTCCCTGTGTCCAAAGTCCAATTGCCACATACTCTGTTTCACTTTCAAACTCAGTTACTTATTTTGTGTCATTGATGGGGGATACATCAAGGCCCTCCTATGACAAGTTTTGTTCCATCGACTTCAACACATTATCCGGAATCAAGACTTAGAAATTATTCAGTACCTTGGAGCTTGCATGCCTCAATGACAAGTTTCCTCGCTTTCGACAGTGGGTTTACATCATTGACCCCTGATCGAAAGATTCCATCGGGTGTTCGACATCAACTCATTTATTCACATTCGATGGATTGTACTATAGTACCTTGGGAGTCATTGACATCAATGGTGATTTCCCTCGCACTTGTTAATGGTTACATCAATGACTGGTAATCAAGTGGTTTCTACCATGTTCGACTTCAACACATGTAATCACATGGTTAGATTCGTACTTTGGGCGACGAGATTGAAGACCCTGGATATTGTCTTTGTGATCCAGGTTGCGATGGAGTATGTATAATTTGTGACACATAGATCCACTGTGTATGTTTCGTGGCTATGTCGTCTTGATTTAAACTTTATCGCATAGATCCATAGTGTATTCAGGTGGCTATGCTATATTTTGATAGCGTGGATCCACAGTGTATGATTGGTGGCCATGAACTTTGTTTATGATGTCATCAATCTATGATCTGAGTATGGGAATGCCTACCTTGGGAATAGGTATACATGATATTCTGTCGATGCTTGGATGTTTGCAGGTTTCCGATTAGATGTGCTCTTGGTTCTTGACACACACATGCAACTTACAAAGTCTATCAACTGTCACTGGTTCAAATCTCAGACTTTGGGGGGAATTCTATTATTCACAATTTTGGTTATCATGATGATGTAATGATGATGGAAAATCAAGCTCTTCACTAAGAACACTTTCCTGAGAAATGTTACATTTGTCTGCTTCCATAAATCATACTTTTAAGGGAAGTTTGCAGGTTACCTATATATTTTCCTGCGAGAATGCCTGATTCTCATAGGCTGCATTAAGATAGGGTGCGAGGGGTTCACACTGTACCTAACTATCAAGGTGTGAACATCTTATAAATGAAGGAAAAAGATAAGTTCTCGAGCCTTCTAGAAGGGAATCTTGTAGAAGGGTGAGTTGGCATTCTAGTGGTTATCTAAGTACTGGTTTTCCTAACATCTTGGGATCATTCCTATCCAAGTAACTAATCTATCCTCTCCTATATATTGAGGGGATTGCTCATGGAAAAGGTTAGAAGCAAACTAGCAAGAGATTGATTGGAGAATTAGTGGAAGATTGTATGAAGGACTGATGCTACAACAGCTAGAAACCCCAGCAAGGTTATCAAAAGTGGTTGATTTTATTCATGCATGAGCAAGTGTGTGTGTCAGAGCTAGGAGCCATCGAAAGGAGATCTACAACATCAAGGCTCAGGTTGTAAGTCTTACTTTCTATCAATTGAATACAGTAATATGTCCCTTTCCCATAAANATGATGTCACTTTATTACATAACTCCTTGATCATATGTATAGATTAATTGTTGAATATATTGAATTGTCTTCACTTCGATTGGTTTGTTTTGTGATGGTCTGAACGATACAAGAGCATTGGAGTGAAGCTTGGAATAACAGAGACCCAAGGAACCATTCATAAGGTATTCCCATGATCATTTCCTCCTAGTGCATTCAACAATTAAAATCTAGGGAAAGTGTATTATTCTGTCTTGTTCTGTTCTAGATCCAGGTGGATCTAGGGAGATTGGTTTGTGTCCACACTTACGGATTAATCCTGAAACATGGGGATGGAGAGTTGGAGATGTCAAGTAATATCATCCACATGAATCCTGATTTCGTGATATGAAAAATCGCAACTTAATCGTAGCCATTGAATCAAGATTGAATATGGACCATTGATCTAAGTTCATTTCACGATTTCGAGGATCGAGTGTTGGAGATGTCAAAGAATATTAACCACAGGAATCCTGATATCAAGATATGCAAAATCGTGACTTAATCACAACCGTCAGATCAAGATGTGATCTGAACCATTGATCCGACTCCATTTTGGAGTTTCATGGATCGGGAATTTGAAGCGACAAGAACACTGAACAACAGGAATGTCTAAATCGCGACATTATTTGAGTCGTCAGATCAAGTGTAGATCGGGACCGTTGATCCCACATTATTTCAGGGTTTTGGGGATCACGACTTGGAGAGTTGAGATGCCTCATCTCCAGACTCACGAAATTTGAAATCGCAAAAGTGCCTTATGCATAAGGTTGTGGTCACAACCCTTGGTCACGAGAAGGGAAGGAGTCAGTCTAGATAAGCTCCATTTCGGGGTTTCAGAGATCGTGACTTGGATAGTCGAGATGCCTCATCTCTAGATTCACGAAACGCGAATTCGCAAAAAGAACTTTAAGAATAAGCTCTTGGTCATGGCCATGGTCATATAGAGGAATGAGATAGCGTAGAAAAGCCTTGTATCGAAGCTTTGGAGATCGTGACATGAAGTGTCAAGACACTTGGGCATAGGAATGTTGAAATGTCGAAACCCAATTTAAAGGCAATATTAATAAAGTTTATCCAACGACGCAGATAAACCTGAAGGAGATCGGAGGGCTACTGATGCACGACACAGTGAAACTGCCAAAAACCATTGATGGCATCTTCTAGAGAATTCGAAGAGACCTCTGTGTGATTGCCAAAGGAGATGAAGAGCCTCCAAGCTTCGTCTAGTGAAGGAATACTATTCTTAGAATGGATTGACACATGGATGAGCGTTGAAACCTGTAACTGAAACAGAGAAGGTGAGCTTGACTGTCACAGAGAAGACAAAGAGTCTCAAACTGCCAGAGAGGCTGAGGAATCTCATTACAACATACATTGATGTTGAACGATTGGAAAATGACCAGAGAAGTTGAAGAGTCACGATGATGATCAGACAGATCACTCGAGTTGTGGAGGAATTTGGCGCAGAGTCATCATGCAGAGGCATTGTGAATATTGCATGCACAAAGACAATAGAGACTATAAGAATGAAAAAGAAAGAAGAGGGGGTTCTTGTTTTTTCGCAGTGGAGGAAGAATTGAGGTGTGTACAAGGAGGCAGAGCGCAGGAGTAGAAATGCACAGTAGAGGAACGTTTCCCTGAAAGGATATGGTGCAAAGACCATAAAATGCAGAAGAACAAAAATTGCAAGGGGTGAGCAGAAGACACTGATGCAGATAGGGCAAAGCAGTGTAACAGAATAGCGACAAGGCTAATAAGCCATTGAATAATTTTATATCGTTGTAATAAGTTTCAGCAACAAATAATTTATTATTAAGGGTGGTTGGGAGGTGCTAGGGGGGACTGGTGTCCTCAAAGGTTCAAGTGGGTGCTTGAACACAAAGAGTTGGTGCTTCCTTCTAGTTGGTGCTAGAGAAACCACGGAGTTGGTGCTTCCTTATAGTTGGTGCTAGAGAAACCAGGGAGTTGGTGCTTCCTTCTAGTTGGTGCTAGCTAAACCAGGGGGTCAGTGCTTCCTTCTAGTGGGTGCTAGAGAAAATAGAGATTCGGTGATCTTAGTAAGTTACAGCTTTCAAAACAGAGGTTGTAGCCTCATTATGAGTTGGTGCTCATATGTATGATAATGTAAATAATGCAACTATTACTTATCATATAAAGAAAAAAGAGGTTTTTACCCTGTATGGGTATCCTCAGAAAATATATGTCTCTGTGTTTCTCATATATGTGACTGATGCTGAATGTGCCATTGTTTATTTTCCTGCATTATTGTGATCATCATTCAGTGTTTCTGCAAAGAGTTTAAAAGAAGCATAATTGTTTAAGCATGGTAACAACTAATTCACCCCCCCTCTCAGTTGTCCAACAATTAACCCTACTATTACACCAACACAAATCCATCCTAATGTTGGACTCATCACCTCTACTCATATCCAAAGCACTTCAATCTCTACCCCCGTTTCTACAAGATTTTACTCTATAGCTCCACATGTTCCATGCGATCCTGCTGGGACATCTTCTCACCCGAGAATGAAGACCCTTGTTGGCCAAACACAACCGGTTGGAGGGAAACCACCATCCAATGAAGCTTTTCCTCCTATAGGACTACCTTTCCATGGAGAGCCTACCCCTCTTGGGGGACAACCCCCTTTTCATGATCCTCTTGGAGGGAAACCTTTGTTTTCCATTCATACCTCGGTCATAAATCCACCGCTGGTAGGGGGGCAACCCTTGTTTGCTAGAAACCCTTCACAATCTTGGGGAGTATCCTTAGGAGACACTTTTTCTCAACCCCACATTGGGGGGCACTCATATAATAACCCACTAGGAGGAGTATCCAATTTTGTTCCTTTCAGAAAATCTTATGCATTATCTTATCTAGGCGGCATCCCAAACACCACGTGGAGTTCTCCAGGACCATAGTCTTATCCTCCTCATGGGTATAATGTGTATCCACCTTCGGGATCTGCTCCTTACCATTCTTAAGGGAAAAATGTTTATCCTCCTCATGGGCATGCAAATCACCTGGCCTATAATGATCAGAACCCACCGGGTTATGCCAATGTTTCTGATCCATCATCGAATCATGTTTATCCTGACCAGTAACAACTGTATATAGGGGGACCAACTAGTTACAACTATCCACCTAACCTAGTTTATGGTCCTACTGGTATTCCTATGCCACACTAATATCATTTGCAAATTAACCGACAGATACCTTTCCTTGCGACTCTAGATCTCCCAGACTTGTCTCGGTTAACTAATGATCCTATTTCTCATTCACCATTTTGTCCAGTCATTCCAACTAAAATTCCTTCTGATATTCCGAAATTTGATGGAAACCCTGGTGAAGATCTAAACAACCATGTGATGACTTTCCATTTGTGGTGTTCATCAAACTACCTCATGGATGATTCTGTACGTTTGCGTCTTTTCCAGTGAACACTTACCGGTTCGACAACAAAGTGGTATATTGAACTACCACATTCTTCTTTTCATGATTTCAATTCCCTTTCCATGTCTTTCCTCACGCACTTTCAACTGCCTATTCGCTATGAGACAGGTACTGAACTCTTGACCTCCCTTCATCAAACTAACTCCATGCATATCTCAGACCATATTCATGAGTGGAGGCGACAATGAAGGATGATCAAGGTAGTCATTCATGATATAATATTGGAGGAATGGTTTACTAAATCACTTTTACCCCCGATCACTCACGATGTCGCTATGGGAGATGCAGTCAAAGAGGAACAAGCCATCACTCGGGCTCAGTATTTAGATTTGGTTTATTCCCAATCTAGTACTTCGTATGATTTTCTTTCGAATGTTGCTCGAGCTAATACCGATCCATCCAAACCTTTATCATCATCTCATGCAGATAGTGTTATCAGTTCTGTCAAAACTCAATCTATTTCCCAATCGCTCACACTCTCCTCTACCTCTCCCCAAACTGAAATCTCTGAGGTGAATGCAGTCCAATCTACCCCTTCACAACAATTTGGAGGTAAGAAGAAGACAAAGAATAAATCAAAAAATAACAATGAACAAACGAAAAATCAAGCTCAACCACCTGCTACAGAAAAGCAGCCACAACGTAAACTAAAATTCTTGTGTATCATTTGTGGTGACGATCACTACACTCAAGATTGTTCACTTCACAATGAAGTGGCCAAAATTTTCCAAGGAAAGTCACAACCCGTTGTGCTTACTCAGCCTTTTCCACAGCAGCAATCCATGGTTGCTCAAACCCCCTCTCTGAGGGGAAGTTCTAGCAATCCTCATGATGAGGCCTCATCGAGTGCACATATTTATATGTTTAATGGGATCAATTTGACCACTCACTCTAAGACATACGACACACCAGGTAACCCTGACAAAGGAAAAGACGTTAACGGTACCGATACTTTACCAGATCCATCATCATCCTCCGTTAGTCTTCCCTTGGTTAACCCTTTGTCTGGACCACTTTGGATTAAGAAACCCATGTCCAACTCTATCTTACACCCTCCTATACATAAAGCTACCTTTAATCCTAGTTCACGTGCCGCCCAGAACTACAACATTGTTGAAGATTTGGCTCAAGCACTGTGTGCTATGTCTGCGTTAGAAGTTCTACAGCACTGCCCCAGTCAACGTAGAACACTCTTGGCCTCTCTTGGCATCGTTGACCCTGAGTCATCCAACCAGATCATGTTTAACCTGGACAACTATATGTCTAGACTCTCCCACCAACTTGCTTTTCAAGTTGATGTCGTTGTTCATAATCAACAAATCCACCAAACTATTCTGGATGAGGGAGTAATCTAAAAATAGGGGGCTGACTTGTTATGCTATGAAAGCACTCTCTACTTCATTAAAATAAACTTTTCAGGACCTTGCTCCATGTCATAGTTGTGCAAGATAAATTACATGTCAAGTTTATGTATCTTTTATGTATTTATGTGTGAGGTTTTTAAAAGGGTTAAATATGT
>JZKD02S2363778.1:179748-199715 GCA_000966675.3 Picea glauca
GATTATGGTGTACTTGCTGAAGGATGGAAGGGCCCCCATGCACTGATGCCAGTACACCTATGTGTTGTATATAGTAGGTAAAATTTGTCATTTGTATATTCATGTTATTTTTATGATTCTTTGCTTTAGTAGTTTAGAATAAACAACTTCAATCCTCGCACATATTGTGTTGTGCCTCTAAGCTTACGAGCTCCTGGTTGACATTAAATCGTTGAGAATTTATGCGACACATTTTTCACTCAACACGGATCATGGTTCATTCGAGCATGACCTCTTCTACATGTGGCCTTGAGCTTCACTGAGCTTCCTTGTGGAAAAAACACCTGTAAAAATCCTCAAATTCCTTTGAAACCTATGCCAATGTGTTCAAACAATAACAATTAGCCAAAAATGTCTATTCAGTCATATAAAACAGACTTGGGTGCATGTGAGCATCACCTCCATCAATGGGGGCTTCAAGATTCCTGGAGCTCCTGAAACTTCAAGGTAGAAAAATCTGCAAAATAAGTCTTCAAATTCCTTTGAAAATAGTGCCAATGGATTTAGAACATCCAAAAACCCCTAGATGGGCTTTTTCAGCACCTCATTTGGCCAAAAAATGAAGAAGTTAGTCCTCCTGCCATTTTCCTCCTTCAAGCTTGTTGTCTCTGGTTCACCAAAATGAACCTATGTGTGTCTAACCTAGCACTTGTGCTCATTTCCATGCTAAAACCTAGCACCATGCATAAATCCACAAAATTCACAAAACTGTCAAATGGTTAACAAATTTAAGCCCCCTAACTGCATAGGCCGTTGGGCATATGGTCCATGTGACCTCGTTTCCTGCACAAAAAGGGTTAGGTTCCAAGATCAAACGTAGGTGTGACAAGTGGTAGGTGTGTTGTGTTGTAATCATTTCAAAAAAAAAAATCTGTGCACATTCCAGTGGCAAGGTCATATGGTAGTGGTTTAAAAACTAGGGGTTGGGGCTAAGCCCCAGCCCAGACGCACCCAAACTTTAATACAATTCTAATTCAAATATTTTTGAAAACATATAGTTGTAAGAACCATATGGTACGCGTGCCGGTTGGGTGGCCTTTTCCAAAGATTTTCCATGGTGGGGGAGGTCCGGGGTTCGATCCCCACAGACTCTATAAAATTTTACCACACCATACCATAATAGGGTGCCATGTGGCAGCCCTCGCATGGGCCACGTGGCAGCAAACTATTTTCTACAATAATTCCACATGTTGAAATAGGATCATCCACATCTGCCAATCAATTATTTCCATGTCATCAACTGCCACCTCAACATATGAACATGCCACATCAGCTATATGGCCTCTTCCATGTCAGTTGTACGGACTGTACAGTCAACAATTTTTTTCTCTGTTTGGTGAATCGAACAAATCACAATATCTCACTCATACAACATCCATTTGAACCCAAGTGAGTTGCATTCGGTTCATGCTAATGAGGTCTACGCACCCATTCGTTTTGAGGCAATTCCGAGAACTTTGATTTTTGAGCAAAATTTTGACCCCTGGTCCAGATTCTAATCACACCTTCCCACTGAAAGGCTTTTGGACCCACAAAATATTATGATTATCTACCTGAACTCCAATACTCTTCTGCTTCCAAGTTCTATCAATTGATTCTACTTGAAAAGTTTTTTTGACAATCACCTGGATACCTTGACATGCCTTGCACTGCAACTGGCTATGTGCCTCAACCACTGTTCTTTGGTTGTTGTTGACCCATTGTTCTCTTTTCACTTGGAAGACTGCCAACCTTCCCACAGAGAATCACATCCCTCTTTTGAACTCATTGGTGTCAAAACAATCCACTCTACAATGGCTGCAAAAACTTTCCTGCGACACCTTATCACAAACCAAGAAAACCATCAATCTTGAAAACAAATTTATACAAGACTAAAAATGATGCCAAAAAAATCTTTTTTCTCTTCAAGCAAACAGTCACATCTTGTACTTCATCAAAGCACATGGCATTTTCCTGCATCTTGGTGTACTCAAAATCAACTTACAAGCCAACAACACCATCGACTAAACATAAGTCAAAAAATATGATCGACACAACATAGTCATCAAGACAACATCGACACAAGTCGAGACACATTAGAAACATATCGACCTTCCCAAAATGACAAGTCGACATTCATGATACACAATCATGTTACAATCGTGAGTCATTTAGGATGAACTATCACCAGGTTCATTGTTTACACATACACAAAAGCACATGCATGTGCATGACTCTTCAACTCTCCTTCAAGTACAAACATAAGTACATGAAGCCGAAACATGTGGGTACATAAGAGCTGAATATGAAAAAGATATATGGTTGTAACAAGTGAGCATCATACCCCTCTTTTACATCCTCTTGGCAAAGTTGTGTAACAAACAAGAATGCCTTCAAACGAATTGCATTCACATGCAACTTGCATCACACATGTTGTGATAAATCACTGCAACTTGTCATACTCTCAACATAAATGCATACAGAAGGCTGAAAAGTGCATCTACAACAGAAAATGCAAGCCTTACTTGCTCAAGAAATCCAACCATTTCTTACCAAGCCAACTTAATGGTGAATTCTTTTGCTGAAAATCATCTTCTTGTGAATCATCTTGACTCACATCGATGATGGAATCTACTCTTCCTTTCTTTCCAATCTCTTTATCCATCTGCTTCTTGTGCTGTGGATGAGTGGTTGGATGCAATGTCCAACATTGGTCAATGAGATGACCCCTCTTCTGGAAATGAGTGCAAATATTTTGCATCCTCTTTTCAAGTTGTCTTTGCTTGGAAAGTTTCCTGAAAGTGGTCAATCTTTTCCATCATTTTGAAACATGATGGTTATATAAACCACAATATGTACATCAACTTTTTCTTCCCTTTTTACATGCAAATTTATCATGCTTAACATAATCAAAAGAAACTGAATGATAGGCAGAAAGATACCTTGAACATTCACCTTTATCGCCTCTTTGAGGAGGTGAATTTGAAGAGTTACAAATGCTCCTTTGAAGACCAACAACAGTGTTCTTGTCCTCATCATTGTCACAACTCTTTCATTTCACACATTTTCATTCATCTTGAACACATACTTTGCATGCTTGAGGGATTGAACTTGCAACAAAAGTTCTTGAAAATTCACCTTTATAGCCTTCTTGAGGAGGTGAATTTGAAGAGTTACTAGCTCTCTTTTGAAGACCAACAAATCTTTTCTTGTCCTCATGGCTGTCACAACTCCCTTGTTTCATACATTTGCATTCATCTTGAACACAAGCTTTCCATGCTTGAGGGATTGAACTTGAAACAAAATTTGTTCTTGAACTTTTTCTCTTGTCTCCTCAACTTTGGAATTTGTTCCATTTTTTTTTTATATCCAAGACCACAATACTTGGGCCTCTCCTCAACAACAATAGGCTCAACAATGCCTTGTGCATGCTTACCTAACCCTTTACCTTCATAGCCCATTTTTAACAATAACTTGGACCCTATTCCTCTAGTGTGATTTTCAAAAACACCAAAGCAATCATCTTGAGAGGAATTTGAAGATAAACTAACATTACATACCTCATGTTCATGCATGTACTTATTAAGGGTTTCCTTTGACTCATGAAGTTGAGTCTCCATCTCATGCAACTTTTCAAGAAGCTGGTGCTTCTCCTCCTTCATGGCCATCAACTGCTCTTGAAGGACAATGCTCTCTTCTCTATCTTTCCACAACTCTTGTACCATATCTCTCATGGTTACAAACTCCTTCAACATCTCTTTTTCAAAGAACTTGGATAATGAATATGTATGAAAACTATCAATGTTTGAAGCTTCCTCCATCCTTGCAAGATATCAAACTTCAACACAAAACTTGCATAATAATTCCAATAGCTAAATCTCTAGCTATCAATGGCAATCACATGAGAAAAACAAACTAAGCTCTGATACCACCTGATCTGAAAATAGGGAGCTGAATTGTTATGCTATGCAAGCACCCTCTACTTCATTAAAATAAATTTTTCAGGACCTTGCTCCATGTCATAGTTGTGCAAGATAAATTACATGTCAAGTTTATGTATCTTTTATGTCTTTATGTGTGAGGTTTTTAAAAGGGATAAATATGTTGTTTACATAAATACAACAAAAAAATTAACTTGCAGCAAATAATAACCAACAAACAAGAATAACAAGAACAACATGATAAAGGAGTTCACCCCCAACTGGGCTACATCTCCTTGAGCCTCCTTCAATGGACTAGGCTCTCTAGGATTAATTTGTCAAAGATTATTTTACAAGTTGCTTCTCAAATCCAATGGATTTACTGACTGTACCATTGTGTTCAAAATACATAAAAACCCAAAAAATGACTAATAGAACTCTGAAAACGGATCATGGCTCATCCGGGCATGACCTCTTCTACATGTGGCCTTGAGGTTTCCTGAGCTTCCTTGTGGAAAAAAAAGCTGTAAAAATCCTCAAATGCCTCTAAAACCTATCCCAATGTGTTCAAATCATAACAATTATCCAAAAGTGACTATTCAGTCACAGAAAACAGACTTGGGCTCATCTGAGCATGACCTCCATCAATGGGGGCTTCAAGCTTCCGGTAGCTCCTGAAACTTAAAGGTAGAAAAACTTGAAAAATAAGTCTTCAAATGCCTTTGAAAATAGTTCTAATGGATTCAAAACATCCAAAAACCCCTAGTTGGGCTTTTTCGGCACCTCATTTGGCCAAAAAATGAAGAAGTTAGGCCTCCTGCCATTTTCCTCCTTCAAGCTTGTTGTCTCTGGTTCACCAAAATGCACCTCTGTGTGTCCAACCTAGCACCATGCACAAATATTCAAAACATGCAAAACTGTCGAACAATTAACGGAATTAAGCCCCCTAACTGCATAGGCCATTGGGTATATGGTCCATGTGACCTCGTTTCCCACACAAAAAGGGTTAGGTTCCACGATCGAACATAAGTGTGACAAGTGGCGGGCGTGTGGTGTTGTAACCATTTCAAAAAACCAAATCCGTGCACGTTCTGGTGGCAAGGTCATATGGTAGTGGTTTAAAAACTGGGGGCTGGGGCTAAGCCCCAGCCCGGACATGCCCAAACTTTAATACAATTCTAATTCAAATATTTTTGAAAACATATAGCTGTAAGAACCATATGGTAGGCACGCCAGTTGGGTGGCCTTTTCCAATGCTTTTCCATGGTGGGGGAGGTCCAGGGTTCGATCCCCATGGAATCTATAAAATTTTACCACACCATACCATAATAGGGTGCCATGTGGCAACCCACACCTGGGCCACGTGGCACTAAACCATTTGCTACAATAATGCCACATGTCGAAATAGGATTTGTCCACATCTGCCAATCAACGATTGTCATGTCATCAACTACCACCTCATTGTATGAACATGCCATGTCAATTGTACGGCCTCTGCCACGCCAGCTGTATGGACTGTATGGACTGTACAGTCAACAATTGTTTTTGCTTGTTTGGTGAATCGAACAGATCACGATATTTCACTCATACGACATCCGTTTGAACCCGAATGAGTTGCGTTGGGTTTGGGACAATGAGGGCTACGCACCTGTTTGTATTGAGGCAATTCCGAGAAATTTGATTTTTGAGCAAAATTTTGACCCCTGGTCTAGATTCTGATCAGGGAGCCTCAACTTGTGTCATGTCTTTGGTTTGTTGGAAAGGTTTAAAATCACCAACACTCAACAAATCCCCAACAATGTTATGCACCTTCGATGGGCAAGTTTTTCATCCCCATGGGATTTTATAGTCCCTGCCCATCCAATTGGGTGGAAAAACTGTTACTGTTGATGTCAAGGTGGTCAATGCTCCCCTAGATTACAACTTGTTACTTGGAAGAAGTTGGTTTTATGCTATGAATGTCGTTTCCTCGTCAGTTTTTCAATGTGTCCAATTTCCTCATCAAGGAAAAATTGTCACTGTTGATCAGTTTGATTTCTGCACGACCAATGCTCGCACTCCTGCTACCAACAATATTCCTTTTTTGGGAGATCACAAGATCACGTATGAAAGCATTGGTGTTGGCTTACTGAAATATTCTAGCCTCATGGGTACCTTCCCTATACCACTTCCACCGAATAAACATCATATTGCCACCGTCGATATGTTTTTGACTATGGATTATCAATCTTTGGAATCATCTGACTCTTGGATTGTACCTTGTCCATTGGAATTCGATGCACTAGGTGACACCATGCCACTTAGTGTAGTTGAAATGTCATACATTTCTATCTAATCCGTTTCTCCCTCGTCAGATGACCAACATCTATTGGCGCTTGACGTTTCCTCGATGCAATCACGGTTGAGTTCCTTGTCATCTACGATCGACTACATTTCCCGAACTTTTCCTTCGGATGAATATATTCCAAAGATGCTTCGCATTGACAAGTTACCTTGGGATAATAACCATCACTGGTCCTCTTTTCTTCCCCATCGTGAAGAAATTCGTTAACATATACAGTCTATCTCCCCTCCTGACGTCGATTTTCTATCATCTCCCGTGCTTTCAACTTCCGATGATTTGGATCCGGTAGTAGACATGGTGATTTCTTCGGTAGGGTTATTGGATCCTGATCTCCTTACTCCTATCACGACCCTCGACATGTGTTCCTTCCCAAGTGATTATCTTCCATCCAGTGAATATCTCTTGGAAGCCATGAACGAGTTTTGTCCCTTGACATGGTATCCTTCCAGAGTGTTATCCTCTTGGAAGCCATGATCAGGAAGAAACCACGAGCATAATTTTTCTTCTCTGTGGCAAGCTCGTTAAAAAATGAAATAATCACCTCTCTTGAACCTTATTTTCATCCACCCTTTTCCTTTTTCTCATCTACTAGAGAAATTGGTGACAACCTCGAAGTCGGTGAATGAATTGAAGCTTCGAGGGCATGTCTACAGCCTTTGATGATCATTCTGGAGTTAAGCCACTAGCTTTCATGATGGGGACATATCGAGCTTAGTATTTGTTCTTTCTTGTGATCGTAAATACATGAGAATGCATTCGGGTAGACTTTTATCTCTTTTTCAGACCTGTATGGATACACGAGAAAGGAACCCCCTGGAGTCTTCTTTAATCTCTTTTCAGACTCTCTTTTCAGACTCATTAAAAGGTTAGAAAGGGCGTCTTTCGAGTGATAATTTATCTCTTTTTCGGCCTCATGAGACTAACATTATGAAAAAGGACAAAATTGGAGTCATCTTTAAGTTCTTTTCAAACTCTCTAAATACGAAAAGATTGTCGAGTGACCTTGTTCTCTTCACGCTCGTTAAAGTATTTGAAGAAAACGTTTGTTGAGCAATATTTTATCTCTTTTTCGATCTCATCAGACTACTTTATGGAAAAGGAACTGAGAGAGTTCTCTTTTAATTATTTTTCAAGACTCTATAATCATGAAAAACCTTCGAGTTTACCTTCTTTGGACTCGTTAAACAATCATACATTGAAGGGCCCATATGGGATCAAACCCTTACTTCTTCTAGTTCATTAAAAAGGAAGAGGGACTTACTGAAGGTGAGTCATATTGAGAATCTGTTACCCTCCTTGAGCTCGTTAAATCAAAAAGAGGTACTCGTCTATCTGGATGGGGGAAAAATTGAAAGAAGCAAGCCAATCAGTTTTTAAGAACATTACCAAGTAACTCTTAGAGTCGCCCTTGAACATGACACTTTGGCTTTGCGAACATCTTAATCCACTGAACTTTTGCACTGAACCAATCCTCTAAGTTTTTCTTACTCCTTTGGGTCACCCGACGAAAGTCACAATATCCATTGCATCATCACGTTTTGGTCCATGTCATGTTTCTACTATTGTGCCTCAGTGTTCAACGGAAATATCCGCCTCGAGAGTCATCCATCACAAATATATTTTCTCAATACCCATGTTAGTCCATGTTCATTTGATCTACCAATTACATCTCTGTGTCTGTTTCGTGTCATTGATGGGGGATACATCAAGGCCCTCCTTCGACGAGTCTATTCTTGTCAACTTCAACACATTATCCAAGAACTAGACTTAGAAACCAATTAGTACTTTGGGACCTGCATGCCTCAATGGCAGGCTTCCTCACATACGACAGTGGGTTTACATCATTAACCTATGATCAGATGATTCCACGGATGTTTGACTTCAACTCATCCATTCACATTCGTTGGAATGTACTAGAGTACCTTGGGAATCATTGACATCAATGGTGATCTCCCTCGCACTTATTAATGGTTTACAGCATCGATCGGTAATCAAGTATTTTATGCCATGTTCGACATCAGTACATCTATTCACATGGTTAGATTCATACTACATCGGGATCGGTAAGAAGACCTTGGGTTGAGTCATCACTCTTATATGTACTTTTCCCAAGTTGGGAAGGGGTTTCTTTTGAACAATGACACATATACTGTTACATAGATCCACTTTGTATTGGTCGTGGCTATGTCTTATCATCTCATAGATCCACTGTGTATTCTTCATGGCTACGATCAGTTCAAGTCATAGGAGTATAGATCCACACCGTATCTTCGGTGGCTATACCTTTTATCAATACAATTATGGATCCACAGTGTATTTTATGGTGTCCATATCTTGTAAGTCTTTATCATCCAAGCATAGGTATGCCTGCCTTGGATTTGAAACATGTCATAATATTTGTTGGATGTTTGTGTGCAGCTTCTGTCAAGTTCTCTGCATCTATACCCTTTCTTGAAAGTCTACAAAGAATTTCAGTTATCATTTCTCATGTTCTCACTTCATACTTTGGGGGGAAATCTGTTACACATCGAAATTTCTCACTTCGATAGTGTCGCAAGTGTCATCATTACAAGTGTCGCAAGTGTCGCATTTTGCTCACAAGTGTCACAAGTGTCAAGAAAAGCATACTTCCATAATGCCTATGTCATACCTATAATGACATCAGAAAGACATTTGAAACACCTCAAACATTTGATTTGGAAGAAGAGGAATGGTTAACTGGGTTTATGAACCTCATAATGGCTATGCTTAACTGTTAGCGCCTCTCGCAACCTCGCAACCTCGCAACCCAACCGGTTGAACCATCGAACTTTCACCCTCCTATTCCGCGAGCTCCCGAGATGCAAGAATTCAACAAAGTGTTGACTCCTATCTCCAAGCAACATGTTTCCACCCGTTGGCCACGCGGTCCCACTTTATGCTCTACCACGCGTCCACATGAACCTCGGCTCCTCGACACTTCGTGACTCAGCGTCCACACGAGTCTCGGCTCCTCGACACTTTGTGACTCGTGAATCCTTTGTGCCACTCGTACACCACTCGCCGACTCTGCTATGGCCCACACTGCCCTCCAGTTGTCAGGGTATCGCCTTCTCACAATCTCGCGATCCCCGCGCCCAAAATCTTGGACCTTTTCTTGCGAGGTCCCAAGACACGATCCCACGTGCAGATCCAACAGTCCTCTTACGATCTGGATCCAACGGTTGTCCTTCTCACGCGTACTCGCGACCTCGCGACTTGGAGTACCCAATGTTTGGACTCTCGCCCAACGAACTCTCGAGTTCACGATATCTCTCGATCTCTCGCCACTTGTCCCCTCAGATGGACGACTCCAATCTTCTCGCCACTTTGCCACCTCACGTCCTCGCACCTTGCAACTTTGAATACCCAATACTTGGGCCTTTACCCTGCAAACTCCCGAGTTCACGAGATCTCTTGATCTCTGCCACCTGTCCTCCTCAGATGGATGATTCTTAGCCTTCTTTCGACTTCCCTTCCTCTTGTCCTCACGCATCGCGACTTTGAACACCCAATACTTCGGATTTCACCCTACGAACTCCCGAGTTCGCGAGATCTCTCGATCTCTGCCACCTATCTTCCTCAGATGGACGGCTACGTTCCTTTTGCCACTTCGCCACTCGTGAAGCTGAAGGACTTCCCTTTCGGTCCTCAAATGTCCAAGTCTCTAAGATGATAATCTTCTTACACGCGTCCTCCTCAACGAACGACTCTGATCTTGCAGGGATATCGCGTCTCGCGATATCGTTGTTCTTGCTACACAACCTTTGGGACTTAAACTCCCAAGTCCGCGATACATGATACCACGTGTAGATCCTACGGCTCCTGTGACTTGGAATCGATGACACTACCCCACCTGAGCTTCAACCTCTTTGGAATCTTCTCGCTGTAACCTCCTTGCACCTCTACAAGATCTGACGATCTTCGGAATTTCGTGAAATCTCTTCAGATGATTTCGACCGTCCGTTCTTCCTTGTGAAATCCACGAAATGAAAAAGGGTATCTCTCCCCAAGATTCCTTCATCTTTTCGCCAACCTACGATGTTTCTTCCTGACTTCAAGTCACACTTATCTACGTTGATCTTTAGCGACTGAGAGGCTTATCTTTCTTGAGCTTTACTAAATTTCTTCAACCTCAATGAGGTTCTTTGCACACACTCCTTGCGGCAAGCCTATGAACACTTCAACTGTTCGAGCTTCCTTGACTCTGCGTATGCCTGTAACAGCAGTCCTTCAATACTTCACTCAGTGTCATGACTGAGACTCTCCTTAGCCTACGCACTCCTTGCATGGCTTGTATAACCCAATCTCACTCCTGGTGATATGAGAACAAGAGTTAACTCTCAGAGCCTTCTGTCAACGCACTCCTTGTGGACGACTTCAACTGCACTCCTTGCAGGAATCCTTGCTCAAAAGAGAAACAATTGTAACTCACCTCACTTCCTCTCAGATTTCAATCTTAACACATGAAATCACACAGCATGATAACAAATGCATAACAGGAAGTAATATTCATAAGTAGAGCATTCAACACACATACACAGAGAATAACACAACAACCATGAATCTGAATCACTTTCTTCTATTAATTCAAGATCTGTACATGGGTGTTTTCTACAACTCTCTGCTATTATCCTATGCTCTAGACTCTTCTTTCTCTTGTTGAACTAACTTACAATGATACAAATGAGGGTGTCTATATCCGGTTTCCCTCCTGCGCTCTAAAACTGTATAATCTAAGAATTCAATTCTATCTACCTGCAACTACTACTATAAATGCCTCTGTCTATCTTCAGACGAGAGCGTATGGCTTGAGGTCTGATTACATTTTTACCAAGGCGTCTAAATTAAATGATCTCATTTATATTCAGCGCATCAACTTCAAGGGAAAATTTAAAAATTCAAAAACTTGCGTTGGACGTCCTCCAGCTGACTTCCTGCTTCCACGTTGGTTTTGCTTGTCATGAGGGATGCTCCGTCTTCTAGTTGACTTCCTGCTTCCATGTTGGTTTTTCTTGTCGTGAGGGATGCTCCTGCATCATACTCCCTCGCTTGAAAATTTGCATGGGCTCCTGTCCATGAGCTCCTGCATGGTATGTCCATGCTTCAAAATTTCTGCTTCAGTCTCCCAGTTGGCATCTTCAAATGAATGTCCCTTCCAGTTGACCAAATATTCAAAATATTCTTTTCCTCTTGGTTTTCTTACCCACTCTTTTATTCAGTATCTGCTCCATCTGTGGCTTTTCTGCAACTGGCATATGCTTCTGCCACCGGATCTCTGGTTGATCATCACTTTCTGCTCTTGCTTCATCAGCTTTATATGGATATAAATATGAAACATTAAATATTGGAGATATTCTGATCCCATCTGGTAACTCAATTTCATAAGAATTCTCTCCCATCTTCTTCAAGACCTTGCATGGCCCAATTTTCTTCATCGTTAGCTTATTGTATGTTCCTCTCAGGAACCTTTCTTTCCTCAAATGTGCGAGAACTAGATCACCAACTTCAAACTGAAGTTGTCTCCGATGCTGATCTTCTCTGCGCTTGTACTCCTAACTTGACTTCAATAGTCGCTCCTTCACCTGGCTGTGAAGTTCCTTCATCACTTCAGCAAATTCTTCTGCACTAGCACTGCTAGTATCAATCTGTTATGAATCCCTTGGTTCAAAAACTCCTCTTGGCTGCATTTTATATACAATCTGAAATGGACTTTTTCCTGTGCTTCGATTTACTGAGTCATTGTAAGCAAACTCTGCCTACGGTAGTATGTTATCCCAGCTGCTATGGTGCTCTGTCACCAAGCTCCTCAACAAGTCTCCCAGACTCCTGTTGACCACTTCTGTTTTCCCATCCATCTGAGGATGATAAGCAAAACTAAACATCAAATTAGTCCCCAGCTTCTTCCACAATGTTCTCCAGAAATTCCCTATGAATTTTATGTCTCTGTCCAAAAATATGCTTTTCGGTAATCCATGAAGTCGAACAATCTCCTTGAAAAACAAAATTTGCGATGTGATTCGCATCACTGGTTTTCTGGCATGGAATGAAGTGTGCCATCTTAGAAAACCTATCAACTACCACAAATATTGAATCAACACCTCTTTGTGTCCTCGTCAACCCCAATACAAAATCCATGCTAATTTCATCCCACGGCTTCTCAGGTGTGGGTAATGGTTGATAAAAACCCGCATTCTTCTTCCTTCCTTTTCAATGCTGGCAAATCCTGCATCTATCCACAAAATTCTTGACTTCTGACTGCATCCCTGGCCAAAAGTATGACTCACTCAGCTTTGCAAATGTCTTATCATGGCCAAAATGTCCAACCAATCCTCCATTGTGCTTCTCTTTTAACAAGTTCTCCCTCATGGAGCAATTCAGAAAACACAGTCGATTGCCTTTGAACAACAATCCATCCTAGATTACATACTCTATCCACTGGCTTCTATCTCTGAGAACTAGATTCTCAACTGCTTCATAAGCTTCCTTAAAGTTTGAATCATCTACATACATGTCCTTAAGATCATCAAAGCCTAACGTCTTGACTTTGAACTCCTGCAACAACAAACACTTCCTGCTCAAAGCATCAACAACTTTGTTAGCAATACCTGAAATATGTTTTATCACAAAAGTGAAATTTTGCATGTATTCAACCCATTTAAAATGCCTCTGATTCAACATTTCTTGTTGAGTCACATATTGTAATGCATGGTTATCACTGTATAGAACAAATTCCTTTGGAATCAAATAGTGCCTCCATTTCTTCAATGCCTATATGATGGCATAGAACTCTTTATCATATATGGAATATTTATCTTTTGCCTCATTCATCTTCTCGCTAAAATATGCAATCGACCTGTCTTCCTGACTGAAGACTGCTCCTATTGAAAACCCTCTTGCATCACATTTCACCTGAAATGACTTTTGAAAACCTGGAAACACCAAAATTGGTTGCTCTGTGATCTTTCGTTTCAACAAATTGAAACTCTTCTCAGCCTCTTCCGTCCAGTGAAAAGATTTATGTCTTTTCTTCACTGTATCCATCATTGTTGCACTAATTCCACTGAAATTTCTAATGAATTTCCTGTAGAAACTAGCCAGACCATGAAAAATCCTCACCTCAAATACGTTCCTCGGTGATGGCCAATTCTTGATTACCTCCACCTTATCTGGATCCATCCTTAATTCATTTGCAGTTATAACAAACCCCAAATAAATGAGTTTTGTCTTCATGAATGAGGACTTCTTCATGTTTATCAATAGCTTCTCTTGCTGTAATCTCTTCATCACAATATCCAAGTGCTTCAAATGTTCAGCTTTTGTCTTGCTGAAAACCAATATGTCATCCAGATACACGATGACAAATTTCCCGATGAACTCCTTCAGGACTTCATTCATCAACCTCATAAAGGTACTCGGTGCATTCGTCAAGCCAAACAGCATGACAAGCCATTCATACAAACCTTCATTTGTCTTGAATGTTGTTTTCCATTTGTCACCTTCTCTCATACGAATTTGATGATATCCACTCTTCAAATCTATCTTTGACAAAAAAATTTCCCTACTTAAGCAGTCCATCAAATCATCCATCCTTGGCAATGGGAATCTATACCTGATAGTTATCTTGTTAATGGCTCTTGAATCAGTGCACATCCTCTAGCCTCCGTCTTTCTTCGGACTGAGTATTGTTGGAACAACACACGGACTCAAGCTTTCCCTGACCAAACCTTTGTCCAACAACTCTTGGACCTGTCTTTTAACCTCCTATTCTCTTGCAACGTCAATCTGTACGCGGCTTTGTTTGGTAAACTAGCTCCTGGTATGAGGTCTATATGGTGACTCACGCTCCTCATCAGTGGCAATGAACGAGGTAATTCGTCCACCACAATATCAGCGAACTCTTCTAGCAGTTCCTGAACTTCTTCTAGCAAATCATCCACTCTTGTGCTAGTCAGAACAATTCTCAGTTTTCTGACCACAAACAATTATGGATCCTCCTTCTTCTTAACTTCTGTAAGAAGTTCCTTCCCACTCATGAGAAGTACTATGTTTCTTACTTCCAGCATCGCCTCTTTATCTTCAATTGGACACAACATATGAGTTCTCCCATTCTTCTTCAGGGTAGAGGTGTTCATCCTCCCATCATGAATTACATTTCTATCATATTTCCATGGTCTACCCAACAATAAATGACAGACATCCATAGGTATAACATCACATAAAATCCTATCATTATATCCTCCTATCTTAATGTCAACTAAGCATTGTTTAGTGACATTTATCTGATGTCCCTTCTGTAGCCATGAAACTTTGTATGGACTTGGATGATCAGTTGTCTCCAGCTCCAGCTTTTCTACCATCTCGGTTGAAATGAGATTATCGGTGCTTCCACTATCCACGATGACCTTGCATGCCCAACCCTTGGTCTTGCAAGCAGTCCTAAAAAGATTGTTCCTCTGTGCTGAATTCTTTATCTCCTTCTCTATCATCAAAAGAACTTTCCGCATCACTAGCGATCTTCTGCCTTCAGCATACTCTGTCTCAACATCTCGCCTCTGTGCCTCGACGATGTGAGTCTCTCCAGTTTCTTTCTTTTTCTCTGGACACTCAAATGACCTGTGCCCATTCTTTCCACACGTGAAGCATGTAATTACTCCACCTCTTCCTCTTCCTCTACCTCTGGTACAAGGAAACCTATCATTATCAACATATCCTCCTCTTTGTTCAATTTGTTTTCCTCACTGCTCAACATATGGTCTTCTCTGTGAGGTTCCACCTCTTTCATCTTTTCCCTGAGGTTTCTTCCATTCCTCCTTGGGCTTTTGGTATTTATCTTGGGCAACTGCTTTTCCTCTGGGCTGACTTCTTCTTCGGCCTCTCTGACTTTGTTTATGGATCAACTTCTCCTCAGCTTTCAGAGCCAATTGATAAGAATCCTCCACCATTCGGATGGTTTCCATATTTAATTCATCCTGAATTTCATACCTCGGGCCATTCATATACCTGGCCACCTTTTCATCATTTCTTTCATGATGACCTGCCCTGATATTCAACCTATAAAATTCTTCAGTATACTTCTTCACTGTCATCAGCTTCTGTCTCAGGTTCTGCATCCTCCTGAACAAAGAAATTTGATAATCCCTGGGAATGAATTTTTCCTTCATCTTTGCAATCATCCTGTCCCAGCTCTTAATCTTTTGTTTGCCTTGGCAATGCCTGTCAGCTTGTAGTTCATCCCACCATAATGTTGCACATCCTTTTAATCTTGTGACGGCATGTCTGACCTTCTTATCATCTTCGATATCTTCATAATTGAAGTAAGTGTCAAGAGCTCTAATCCAATCTAGAAGCTCTTCTGCATCGAGATTCCCTTCATAAGCTGGATTGTCCATTTTTGTTTTCAAACTCATCCGAGAGATAGCCTTAATTAAACGCTCATTGGTTGCATCTTCTATTGGGATTCCTTCTTCTTCATGTCCAGCATCACCTTCATCCTTGGATTCACTAATATCTCCTGCATCAGCGTTTCACCTTTGTGATGTCTCCATGTCCTCCATTCTGGCACGAAGATTCCGCACTTCTCTCTCCATATCTGGATTCTGCACTTGCCTACCACTTTCTCTGGACATTTCCCTTTCTCTGGAAAATTCCCTTTCCTCCTCTGGATCGGGTGATTGTCTACCTCTTCTCCTTGGCGGCATGGTGTATTCTCCTTTTCCTCTACTACAGAAAGCAAAGAAACTTTTCTATGCTCTGATACCACTTGACACAGGGGCGTGCCACCCAGGCACGTCCGCTCTCATAGGACCTTCTTATTTTCGGCCCGAAGAACTCGAACGTTCTTCTATTTCCCTATCGGAAAATCTACACCCACAACAATCTTCCCCCGAGGTCTCCCCTTTACCACCGGGAGATCAGCTAAATCACGTTGTCTCGCGAGTTCGTGACTCAAAGCCTCCAACTTTTCCTTTCAGATCTTGTGATACCCGATCTGGCGATACGAGTATATCTCCTTCCACATACAACCATGGGCTAGGATTAACTTTTAGTGCCTCTTGCAACCTCGCAACCTCACAACCTCGCCAGTTGAACCGTAAAAATTTCACCCTCCTATTCTGCAAGCTCCCGAGATGCGAGAATTCAACGGAGTGTTGACTCCTATCTCCAAGCGACGTGTGTCCACCCGTTGGCCACGCGGTCCCACTTTATGCTATGCCACGCATCCACACAAACCTCAGCCCCTTGGCACTTCGTGACTCGGCGTCCACATGAGTCTCGGCTCCTCGGCACTTCACGACTCCCGAATCCTTTGTCCCACCCGTACTCCACTCGCTGACTCTGCTATGGCCCACACTACTCTTCAGCTGTCAGGGTATCGCCTTCTTGCAATCTCGCGATCCCCGCGCACAAAATATCAGACCTTTTCTTGCGAGGTCCCGAGACATGATCCCACGTGTGGATCCAATGGTCCTCTTACGATCTGGATCCAACGGCTGTCCTTCTCTCACTTACTCGCGACCTCGTGACTTGGAGTACCCATTGTTTGGACTCTCACCCAGCAAACTCCCGAGTTAGTGAGATCTCTCGATCTCTCACCACCTATCCCCTCAGATGGACGGATTCAATCTTCTCGCCACTTCTCCACCTCGCATCCTCGCGCCTCACGACTTTGAATACCCAATACTTGGGCCTTTATCCAACAAACTCCCGAGTTCGCGAGATCTCTTGATCTCTGCCACCTGTCCCCCTCATATGGACGGTTCTTAGCCTTCTCACCACTTCGCTGCCTCGCATCCTCACGCCTCATGACTTTGAACACCCAATACTTGGGCTTTCACCCTGCGAACTCCCGAGTTCGCGAGATCTCTTGATCTCTGCCACCTGTCTTCCTCAGATGGATGGCTACGTTCCTTTCTCCACTTCGCCACTCGCGAAGCTGAAGGACTTCCCTTTTGGTCCTCAAATGTACGAGTCTCCGAGATGAGAATCTTCTTACATGTGTCCTCCTCAACGAATGGCTCTGATCTTGCAGGGATATTGCATCTCGCGATATCGCTGTTCTTGCTACACAACCTTTGGGGCTTCAACTCCCGAGTCCCTGATACACGATACCACATGTAGATCCTACTGCTCCTGTGACTTGGAATTGACGGCCCTACCCCTCTTGAGCTTCAACCTCTTCGGAATATTCTCACCGTAACCTCCTTTCACCTCTGCAAGATCTGACGATCCTCAAAATTTTGCGAAATCTCTTCAGAAGATTTCGACCGTCCATTATTCCTTGTGAAATCCATGAAATGAAAAAGAGTATCTCTCCATGATATTCGTTTTCCTTTTCGCCAACCTGTGACGTTTCTTCCTGACTTCAAGTCACACTTATCTATGCTGATCTTCAGTGACTCAAAGGCTTATCTTTCTTGAGCTTTACTAAATTTCTTCAACCTCAACAAGGTTCTTTGCATGCACTCCTTGCGGAAAGCCTGTGAACACTTCAATTGTCCGAGCTTCCTTGACTCTGTGTATGCCCGTAGTAGCAGTCCTTCAATACTTCGCTCAGTGTCACGACTGAGACTGTCCTTAGCCTACGCACTCTTTTCATGGCTTGTATAACCCAATCTCACTCCTGGTGATATGAGAACAAGAGGTAACTCTCTGAGCCTTCTGTCAACGCACTCCTTGCGGACGACTTCAACTGCACTCCTTGCAGGAATCCTTGCTCAAAAGAGAAACAATTGTAACTCACCTCACTTCCTCTCAGATTTCAATCTTAACACATGAAATCACACAACATGATAACAAATGCATAACAGGAAGTAATATTCATAAGTAGAGCATTCAACACACATACACAGAGAATAACACAACAGCCATGAATCTGAATCACTTTCTTCTATTAATTCAAGATCTGTACATGGGTGTTTTCTACAACTCTCTGCTATTCTCCTATGCTCTAGACTCTTCTTTCTCCTATTGAATTAACTTACAATGATACAAATGAGGGTGTCTATATCCGGTTTCCCTCCTGTGCTATAAAACTATCTAATCTAAGAATTCAATTCTATCTATCTGCAACTACTACTATAAATGCCTCTGTCTATCTTCAGATGAGAGCATATGGCTCGAGGTCTGATTACATTTTTACCAAGGCACCTAAATTAAATGATCTCATTTATATTCAGCGCATCAACTTCAAGGGAAAATTTAAAAATTCAAAAACTTGCGCTGGACGTCTTCCAGCTGACTTCCTACTTCCACATTGGTTTTGCTTATCGTGAGGGATGCTCCGTCTTCTAGCTGACTTCCTGCTTCCACGTTGGTTTTTCTTGTCATGAGGGATTCTCCTGCATCATTCGGTCATACGTTGTTAGATATGATCCAAGAGGAAGACCAGTAAAGTACAATCATGTAGACAAGGATGAAGATAATAATGAGGAAGAAGATCATGATTATGAATATCAAGAGAAAGTGGCTCATGTAGTCGATGTGTTAGACCTATTATTTGAAGAGGTTGATCATCCAAATGTAGGAGATTATGATCTTATTGATGATATCGATAACTATAGTAGAGAAAATGAAGTTGATGATAATGTTGATAGGAATGAGCCTTTCACCAATATTGATTCTGAAACAGATCCTGATATAGATGTTGAATTGGATGAAGAAGAAGATGATTGATATTTAATTCATGTTGAAAAGAAGAGGTATGTGTTTATATCTTTTATATGATCTTTATATTTTTTTATATTGTATAATATAGTATATGATACATGTTCTTTATAATTTCAAATTAGGTAATATGGGGAAATTGAGAGTGATGTGAGGGGCAAGGGGAGGCATAATTAGAGCTTCCACCTTCACGTGGTTTCCCCTGTTTAGTAGAGAATGACTCTTCTCGAAAACAAGAGGAGCTCTTCATGACTACGCCTAATCATACCAACGATGTAGTTATGTTTGTCATACGTTGTTAGATATGATCCAAGAGGAAGACCAATAAAGTATAATCATGTAGCCGAGGATGAAGATAATAACAAGGAAGAAGATCATGATTATGCAGGTTAGGAGTAGGTGGCTCATGCAGTCGATGTGTCAGACTAAGAAGTTGATCATCCAAATGTAGGAGACGATGATCTCATTGACGATATCGATAACTATAGTAGTGAAAATGGTGTTGATGATGATGACGTTGAAAATGAAATGATCTAATGAATAAATTTCCCATGCATCTTATGGCCATATATATGAGTTAAATTTCCATTTTGATATAGGCCACTTACATCATAGAACATTGGCCAGTCATGCCAAAGGCTCCAATCAATAGGTCATTTTTTTCATGCTTTCCCTGGGTACATGTAACATTGTTAAGGATATTTGGTCACAATGAGACACATCAAATGCAATTACAAGGATGATTATAGGCCCAACTTCAAATATTGAGCACAACAAGAATGATCCTTGCGGCCTAAACCATGAATTGACGATGAATATCTAAGGATTTAGTCCCTAATACATGATTCATGGGCCCTAATTGTGTATCCATTATGATCACTGACATGATCTTAAAAAGGATGATTATAGGTCGAACTTCAAATATTGAGCACAACAAGAATGATCCTTGGGGCCTAAGCCATGAATTTACGATGAATATCTAAGGATTTAGTCACTTATAC
>JZKD02S2363778.1:235502-255749 GCA_000966675.3 Picea glauca
TCAATTTTGTTTAAGCTTAGAGTTTAAGAGAAGGTAAGATTCATTTCTGTCCATAATGACATTATTATACCAGTCTAGTTTACTTTGAACAGAAAATATTATGTGGATAAATTTTCTCCATAATTTTATCACTTCCCTTAACTCTCAAACTACTCCAACATACTTATATGTATATAGGCAATATCTAAACTTAGGTCGAAGGAACCTTTGAGGTTCAGAGAGTTAAATCTCAAGGTTGTGGACAACTTCCATTAGATCAAAAGGATCTGGGCACACAGAGTTTAAACTTCGAGAGGTCACATAGGAGAGTAGCTGAAATGAATGGTGGAGACACTTCAGGGAGAAGTACCAAAGTTGCGAGAGTCGTTGGATCTTGCAAAGCAGCGAGGATATTAAGGTTGAGTGTCTTCCAACACTCGAAGGCATTGAATTTTTCTATTTTGGAGTTCGGGGTTTGGAGCGGCAGGTGATTATGGAGTCGTTACATCGTGAACTCTCGATTCACGAAATCGCGCCAGCCATCAGATCTAGAGCACAGTGGCCTGAGAGCCGCTGGATCAAGATACGTGCACAAGGTTCAGTCCCTGGGAGGTGCATAGGAAAAAGGATCTGGACAGTCAGATCTAGCACCAAGGTTTGATGGTCGCTATATCCGAAGGAGGTGTGAGGGGTTTAATCCCTGGAGAAGTGTTGATTTGTAGTGAGCCGTCAGATCCAAAAAAGGTGCGCAAGGTTTAAACCTTGTAATAACAGAAGGAAGAGGACTCGTCAAGTCCCAAAAGCATCGAGACCGTCCATTTTGGAGGACATGTGTCAAATATCCAAGCCCACCGGGGATTTGGACACCGAGAGTTCTAGGAGAAGGAGTCATGAGACAAGAAGTCCAAGCTCACGAAATTGCAAAATGATCGACACCATTCATCAAGGATGACACGTGGCGAGTGGTCAAGGTTCGGGGAAAATCATGAAAGGTTGTGGGTCATCGATCCAGTGGGCTCATGGTCATCGGTTCAAGAGTACTCTGGACCGTTGATCTCTCAAGGGAGAGATTTTGGCATTTTGGGGTCTGGGAGTTCGAAGGACCTAGAATCGTTGCATCCAGAATCGCGAAATCGTGAATCGTGAAACCTCGAAAGCATTTGGAGGAATAACACCAGGTCACAGAGTGGTGGTCATGTGGATGGAGGCTAAGGGGTGATCCAGACCTGTTAATCCCTTTTTTACATTTTGGTGACTAGAAGTTGGAAGGACAAGAAGTCTGGGAGAGATCGCAAGTAGGAGTCCCGAAACCCCAAAACGTCAAAGGTGTGTGTTGGTTTAGAATAGAGAAGAGCGTCGAAAAGGGGGCGCATGCGCAAATTTTCTCAAATGGAATTCAACCATAATCATGGATAGTTATTTTGACTCGATTCCTTCCTTGGATATTATTTCGATTTTCCATACTGCTTATCTTTTGAATTCCAAAAACTTTACTAAGGTTTAGTTAGGATGTTGTTCTCTACTGTATTTCTGTATTTGTTGTCTGCACAGTCTGAACTTTTATGCATTGCATAGAATTTATGTATTTCTAGAGACCCACATATTTTGAATCACATCTCAAAAAAAAAAAGGGGGCTCCAGAATATTAAACGGTTGTATAGGTATCAAGTAATATACAAATGTATGCATATAATCCTATTAAATGGGTATCTTGGTCATGCATCGATACTTTAGTAATGTTATTACTTTGTATAGCTTATTACAGAAATACACGAATACTCATTCATTGTTGTTCTTGGTTATACATCGACATTTCTTAGGTCATTATCATCATCTAAGGGAACCTATACAGAGAAATAAAAAAAGAATGGAGTCTAATATTGTCAACGTAATCAGTTCTGCACATTTAATTATTCTTTTAATTGCAAGGTTGGATCTTTATGACTACTAGAACAATAGGCATTTTGAATGTCTTCTATGTGCGCATATAAAGGCGTATATTATCATTCTTACTGTAGGGAATTCGCTTTAACTCTCCATTAACATCTATACTTATTTCCACCTATAAGTATGTAAAAACCCATAGCTTTCTCTCTCTATATATATAACAATTCACTATCATAGGTATAGTTTCATCTTGATTCTGGTTTAATAATTGGAAAACTCAGTTACGTGCTATGGTCCTCCATCCTTGCCTACATAAATATAAACATGCAAGTATATCTACCCAACTTGGGTCCCATTCTTACACACCAGTAGCTTACACATCAAAGCATAGTTAACCTGAAGAATCCCATTTTTTTATCTACAATTTATGCCATTAAAAAATAGTCTAATTACAGAATTTTGAATACTTAAAGGTGTATGACCTCATGGCAAGCATAGCTCTTAAAAAAAATCACGCTAAAATCTGCTTAATTAGTTTAATACTTTCATATACAATAAATTATGTACTTTTGATGCCCTCTACATAGTGACTTGTAATATGATCTATTATATCTATTCTACCTCTATCCCGGATGAAGATCCTCCATCATTTCTACCAGTCCATTCATTACAGCATTAGATTTGTTCCTATAACAAATAATTCCTACTATGTTCCTACAGTTTTTCCTATTACAGCAATGGATTATGACACGACAAATTTCTCCCATGGAAGTACTTCAATACAGAATTAACATTTACATATCACCAGTATAAATGATTAATTAAAACAAAGAAGGAGTAGATCAACATATCTGAACCAGTTTGCGGGACGGCAAAGGGAACAACCACGTTCCTCCCAACCGTAGAATAGCCAGCCAAAATTTCTTGCCCGATTCACCCCCTAGACTAACCATGAATCCATGAGGGTGAATTTGGAAGACTCCTCCTCAGCAATGTCCACAATTCCAACAGTTATCCTCTTGCCTCACACTTACTCAGCAGTGCTCATAACAACAAGGAAAATCCATAGTCTCTTTTCTCCGCATACTTGGCAGCGTCCTACCTCCTCACATATGTTATTTATCCAATTTTGCCTAAGTCTTTTTCCCTCCCTTGGGAATTTTCCCAGCTTTCTAACTCCCTCAGGGGCTGCCAATGGCCAAATCATTGATTTTCCACTTGTAACAATCAGCCTAGGGGTAGTTCCAACATGTTCCCCTCTCATGGAGTCATGGTCAACTAAATTCAACATGGTTGTTCTATTTGTCCTCCTGCAATCAATATAAAATATTATGTTTTCATACAAGTGTCATAGTCAAATATTTAGTTGGGCCAAATCAAGTCTCTACCCAATAGTCATGTTAATTAATTACAATTATTAAATTCAAAATTTGAAATTTCCATAAATGGCAAAAATTTTCCAAATTCAAATTTACTAAAAACGGAATAAATTTCCAATGAATTTAAATTTCAAAAATATTTTATTTTTTGGGATATCACATCCTTTCCCCCTTCAGTAAAACATTGTCCTCATTGTTCGTTCCTTTCTTGGAACAGGGATAGATGAGATTTCCACAAATCTCCCTCCAACTCCCAAGTGGCCTCCTCGGGACTAAAGTGCTTCCATTGCACCTTTACTTGAGCAATGGCTCTGTTTTGAAGTGCTATTTCTCTCTGATCCAGAATACGCAGGGGTTCCACCTGGAACTCGCCTTCAGATTCCACCTGCACCAAGTTCCAATGAATCATATGAGTAGGGTCATGAATATACTTTTTCAACAAAGAAACATGAAATACATTATGAATTCTTAGATTAGATGGAAGTGCAAGTTGATATGCTATGGGTCCAATTCAAGCTAGTATCTCGAAGGGCCCACAAAACCTGGGTGCCATATTGGCACAACTCCCTAACTTCAATGAGATTTTTTGGGCTGTGACCTTCAAGTAAACATGGTCTCCCACTTGAAATTCCAAGTGTCTCCTTTTCTGATCTGCATAACTCTTCTGTCTGTCATGTGCTTCTTTCAAGTTATATTGTACCTTTCTTACCATGTTATCCATTTCTTGGAGCATCTCTGGTCCAACCATGAGTCTGTCAGCCGGGTTATCCCAGCTAATGGAGTTGTACACTTTCTACCATACAGTATTTTGAAAGGGCTCAATTTATCCGAAGTTTGGTACACATTGTTATATGTAAATTCTACCAAGTGTAGGTAGTCTTCCCACTTGCTCGGTTTTGTTCTTACGTACATGAGAAGCATAATCTCTATGATCTGGTTTGTTATTTCGGTCTGTCCATCCATTTGTGGATGATAGCTCGTACTGAAGTTCAAGTTAGTGTTTAATCCTGCAAACAATTCCTTCCAAAAAGCAGATGTAAATTTTACGTCTCTATCTAAAACCACCATTTTAGGAATACCATGCAGTCTAAAAAAAAATTTCATGAATATCTCAACAATGTTTATACCTTTAAAAGTAGATTTTACAGGAATAAAGTGTGCAGACTTACTGAGTTTATCGATTACAACCATGCTAGAATCATTTTATTTCTGAGTTTTAGGCAAACTTGTTATAAAGTCTAGTGATATAGTCTCCCATTTCCATTCTAGTACTAGGAATGGCTATAATAAATCGTCTAGGTGCTGGTGCTCGGCCTTAACCTGCTGACAATATTGGCACCTAGACAAGTACTCTACTATTTTTCATTTCATATTAGGCCAGCACAATAGTTTTCTGAGTGTTGTTATCATTTTCTGGTAACTTGGATGGCCAGAATACGGTTTCTTATGCTCTTCATCTAAAACAATAAATTTTAACTCTGTTGAATCTGGTATGTAAAGTCTATTTTTAAATCGTAATAGTCCCTTCTTGTCGATACTTAGATCTGGTTTATCTGAGTTTGTGATACTGTTTTGAAATTCTGCCATCACCTTAGTGTAATTTCCATCGTTAATACTTGTCGTCCTTATTTTTTGTTTCAGATCACTTTCTGCCCTACTGATATTTATCTCAAATAACCCATGGACTCTTCTGCTTAAAGCGTCTGCTACTTTATTTTCCTTACCCTTGATATGTCTGACCTCGAAGTCGAATTCGCTCAGGAAGGCTATCCACCTTTCTTGTCTTGCATTAATGTCTGGTTGGTTAAATAGATATTTCACCCCACTATTATCCGTCAATAGTAGGAATTTTCTACCCATTATATAGTGTCACCACATTTTTAAGGCATGTATTACTACTGCCAATTCTAAGTCATGAGTGACATAATTTCGCTCGTGTTCTTTTAATTTCCGAGACTCATAACAAATCACGTGCCCTTCCTAAGTTAGAACACCACCTAGTCCCTCTTTACTTGCATCAACACATACTATGAAGTCTTTAACTGGGTCTACTACCTTCAAAATGGGCGTCGATGTCAATAATTCTTTCTACTTGTTAAAACTGTCTTGACACTTTTGCGACCAATTAAAATTGGTCCCTTTCTTTTTTAATGACATGATAGGGTAGGTTATCTTGGAAAACCCTTCTATAAATCTGTGATAATATTCGGTGATTCCCATGAATGATTGGATATCTGCCACATCCTTAGGTACTGGCCATTCCATAATGGCTTTTATCTTTTCTGGGTCTACATCAATACCTTTCAAGGAAATGACATGTCCCAAATATTGTATTTCTTTTTGATAAAAGTCACATTTGTCGAATTTTGCGTATAGTTCATGTTTCCTTAATGTTTGCAGAACTTTTCTTAAGTGTTCATCATGTTCCTCCTCTGTTTTAGAATAGACCAGAATATCATCGATAAATACTACTACAAACTTGTATAAGTACTGACTAAAAATGTTGTTCATCAAGCACATAAATCTGGTTGGTGCATTTGTGAGTCTGAAAGGTATGACTACAAACTCGTAGTGTCTGTATCTTGTTCGAAAATAAGTTTTGTTTATGTCCTCATCCTTTATCCTAAATTGATGATAACTAGATCGTAAATCCAATTTTCAAAAGATCTTGGCCCCACCAACTTGATCGAACAAATCATTTATCCTTGGTAAGGGGTATTTGTTCTTAATGGTCATTTTGTTCAGTTGTCTATAATCGATACATAGTCTTAGAGTACCATCTTTCTTTTTCACAAAGAGGACTGGTGCTCCCCATGGCGAGACACTCGGTCTGATATACTCTTTGTCCAACAATTCCTCTAATTGTATTTTTAATTCTGTCAGTTTTGGTAGACTCATTCGGTAGGGTGCTTTTGAGAAAGGGGTTGATCCGAGTAGTAAGTCTATGGAGAAATCTATTTCCCTTATAGGAGGTAATTCTGGTATCTCATCCACAAACATGTCTCTGAATTCACGTAGGACAACAAAGTCTTCTAACTTGGGCTTATCTTATTTTCCTAATAGTTTCGTCACTTGGATGGCGTAAAATTGACATCCCTTTATAATACATTTCTTGAGTTGCATCACTGAAACTTGTCTGACTGATACATGTTTTGGTATGCCTTGGGTTGTTCTAACAGTGCCAAAATTATCTTTATAGCTAAGTATCTTTGTATAATAGTCTAGTACTGCTTTGTGTTGTTCCAACCAATCCATCCTGATAATCATATCATAAGATCCTAGTGGTAGGACATTCATATTGGTCCTTATCTTTTGACCATCTAAGCTGAACTCAAGATCATAAATAAAGTCAACTACTTTCCTTTTAGTACCTATTTCTAGTTGTACAAGCCATGATTTTGCGTGCTTCAGTTTCTTAATTTTATTTGACTCTACTACATCGAGAGTAATATAACTTAACATAGCTCCAGGGTCAATTAAAATAGAAATTCAAGTGTCATTGATTTTACCTTTGATTTCTACCACCAAGGATTAGTGGTTAGCTTGTCGACCATCTATGGTTGCATTTATCCGATCCAGACTTCTGCCCACGTCTCCCACTGTCGAGGCTTCCTACAAATTGTGAACAACAGTTATGTTTTCTGCAATTAAACGTGGGAAGTTCCTCCTTAGATGAGGCTCTCCACACTCCCAACACTTTAATGGCTCGTAGGAGTTGTCCCAAAACTTCTTCGTTCCCAGGTTTACCAGTTTACTGCTACCTTATGTATTCGGATGATTGGAGTGAAAATCCTTCCTTGGGAAACTTTTTGCTACATTCCGATAAGGAGTTGACTGGTATCCCTTCTTCCGCTGGTTCATTCGATCTTTCTTCTTATCCTTCCAAGTCTTGGGAAACTCTACCCACTGTTTATACTGATCATAGCACACTCGTGCTTTCCTAAATACCTCACTCAAGGATTTGGGGTTGTCAAACTCAATTCTGTCCTGGTAGGCCTGTGGTAAACAACTTAAGAATCGTTGGATTTTTACCTTATCCTCTCGGATGTATGGTACAAACCTTAGTAGTTCCAGAAATTTATTTATAAGGTCCTCCATCATCATCTGTCTGAGTTGTAACTCGTAAAATTCTTTCTTCTTACTTTCATAATAGATTTTAGAAAGGTATTGTTTCTTGAAATACTTCTTAAAGTCGGACCATTCCAACTATTTCTCCTTTAGGCCCTTGGCCAATTTTAGCTCCTGCCACAAAATGCTGGCCTTCCCCTTCAGATTGTAGATGGCCATTCTGACCTTCATGTTGCTGGAATAGTTGTAGATATGGAAGTATTTTTTTATGTCCAACAACCATGCCTCAACTCCTTCTCCTGTCCTAGATTCTCCGTCAAAGGTAGTTGGTTTAATATTTTTAAATTCTCCTTCAAGGTGGTCTACTTGTTTTCTTTTTCTGTCTGGTATATTTTTGTCCTCAGCTGAAGGTGTCCCTTTAGACGAACTGTCTCCTTTTTTTATTTTCGGTCCAGAATTCTTGGAGCCCCTTTTGCTGACTTCTTTGTCATGGTTATCGTCTTTTGGGATTTTCTTGGTTACTATACTACGCAGCAGGACTTCATTTTGTTCCTACTATGCTTTCTTCAATTTTTCATTGTTGGCCTTGAAAACCTATAGTTCAACAATAAGCTTCCTCATTGTTTCCAACACCTCTATGGGTGAGCTTCCATCATTGTTTTGTCTTGGATCTCCCAGAGGTCCTTGCTGCGGATTTCCTTCCATCCCGATTTCTGCACCCTCATGAGCTGCCATAATTTACAAAAAACAGAAAGGACTTTCTGTTTGAACCATAAGATTTTTTAGTTTTTCATGCGTCAGAATGTATACTAAGTAGCTAATGTGGCCCTGTTCAGGCCTAGTGTTGTAGATTTTTCTCTGATACCATATGTAATGTACCTCAAATTCATCATAAAAAAAAGAATCTATGACATAATTCAATTTCGTTTAAGCTTAGAATTTAAGAGAAGGTAAGATTCATTTCTGTCCATAATGACATTATTACACCAGTCTAGTTTACTTCAAACAAAAAAGCTTATGTGGATAATTTTTTTCCATAATTCTATCACTTCCCTTAACTCTCAAACTACTCCAACATACTTATATGTATATAGAAAATATCTAAACTTAGGTCGAAGGAAACTTTGAGGTTGAGAGAGTTAAAGCTCAGGGTTGTGCATAACTGTCGTTTAATCAAAAGGATTTGGGTGCACAGAGTTTAACCTATGAGAGGTCACCCAAGAGAGCAACTAAAATGAATGATGGAGACACTTCAGGGAGAAGTACCAAAGTTGCGAGAGTTGTTGGATCTTGTAGAGCAGCGAGGAGATTAAGGCCGAGTGTCTTCCAACACTCTAAGGCATTGAATTTTTCTATTTTGGAGTTCGGGGTTTGGAGCGGAAGGTGATTATGGAGTCGCTGCAACGTGAACTCCTTGTTCAAAAAATCACGCTATTCGTCAGATCTGCAGCACAGTGGCTTGAGAGTCGTTGGATCAGGATACTTGCATGGGGTTCAGTCCCTGGGAGGTGCATAGGAAAAAGGATCTGGACCGTCAAATCTAGCACCAAGGTCTGATGGTTGTCGGACCCAGAAGGAGGTGTGAGGGGTTTAATCCTTGAGAAGCCTCACATAAGGGTAGAACAAATGGAAAAAACTTTGAGGGAGAAGTGTCGATTTTCCGTGAGCCGTTGTATCCAGAAAAGGTGTGCAAGGTTTAAACCTCGTAACAACAAAAGGAAGAGGAATCGTCAAGTTGCAAAAGCATCAGGACCGTCCATTTTGGAGGACAGGTGTCAAAGATCCAAGCCCATAGGGGGTTTGGACACCAGGAGTTTGAGGAGAAGGAGTCATGAGACAAGAAGTCCCGGCTCACGAAATTCTGAAACAATCCACACCATTCATCAAGGAGGACACGTGGTGAGTGGTCAAGGTTCAGGGAAAATCCCAAAAGATTGTGGGTCATCGATCCAGTGGGATCGTGGTCATCGATTCACGAGTACTCTGGACCGTTGAACTCTGAAGGGGAAGATTTAGGCATTTCAAGGTCTGAGAGTTCGAAGGACCTAGAATCATTGCAGCCAGAATCGCAAAAATCGTGAATCGCGAAACCCCGAAAGTATTCAAAGGAATAGCACCAGGTCACAGAGTGGTTGTCACATGGAAAGAGGCTAAGGGGTGATCCAAAATCATTAAGACCTTTTTGGCATTTTGGCGACTGGGAGTTGGAAGGACAAGAAGTCTGGGAGACCTCGCAAGCAGGAGTCCTGAAACCCCGAAATGCGAAAGCTATGCGTTGGTTCATAACAGAGAAGAGCGTCGAAAAGGGGGCGCGTGCGCAGATTTTCTCAAATCGAATTCAACCATCATCATGGATAGTTATTTTGAATTGATTCCTTCCTTGGATATTATTTTGATTTTCCATACTGCTTATCTTTTGAATTCCAGAAACTTTACTAAGGTTTAGTTAGGATGTTGTTCTCTACTGTATTTCCATATTTGTTGTCTGTATAGCCTGAACTTTTATGCATTGCATAGAATTTATGTTTTTCTAAAGGCCCACATCTTTTGAATCACATATCAACAAAAAAAAGGGGGCTCCGGAATATTAAACTGTTGTACAAGTATCAAGTAATATACAAATGTATGCATATAATCCTATTAAATGTGTATCCTGGTCATGCATCAATACTTTAGTAATGTTATTACTTTGTATAGCTTATTAAATAAATACACGAATACTCAGTCATTGTCGTTCCTGGTTATACATTGACATTTCTTAGATCATTATCATCATCTAAGGGAACCTATACAAAGCAATAACAAAAGAAGGGAGTCTGAGATTGTCAAAGTAACCAGTTCTGCACATTTAATTATGCTTTTAAGTGCAAGGTTGGATCTTCATGACTGCTAGAACAGTAGGCATTTTGATTGTCTGCTATGTGCACATATAAAGGCATATATTATCATTCTTACTGTAGGGAATTCACTTCAACTCTCCATTAACATTTGTACTTATTTCAACCTGTAAGTATGTACAAACCCATAGCTTTCTCTCTCTCTATATATAACGATTCACTGTCATAGGTATAGCTTGATCTTGATTCTGGTTTAATAATTGGAAAACTTAGTTATATGCTACAGTCCTGCATCCTTACCTACAAAAATATAAACATGGAAGTATATCTACCTAACTTGGGTCTCATTCTTACACACCAGTAGCTTACACATCAAAGCATAGTTAACTCGAAGGATCCCATTTTGTTCTCTACGGTTTATGCCATTAAACAATAGTCTAATTATGAAATTTCGAATACCTAAAGGTGTATGACCTCATGGCAAGCAAAACTCTTAAAAAAAATCATGCTTAAATCTGCTTAATTAGTTTAATACTTTCATATACAATAATTTATGTACTTGCCATGCCCTGTACACAGTGACTTGTAATATGATCTGTTATTTTTATTCTACCTCTATCCCAGATGAAGATCCTCCATCGTTTCTACCAGTCCTTTCATTATAGAATTAGAGTTGTTCCTATAACAAATAATTCCTACTATTTTCCTATAGTTTTTCCTATTACATCAATGGATTATGACACGACAGATTTCTCCCATGGAAGTACTTCAATACAGAATTAACATTTACATATCACCACTATAAATGATTATTTAAAACATAGAAGGAGTAGATCAACATATCTGAACCAGTTTGTGGGAAGGCAAAGGGAACAACCACGTTCCTCCCAACCGTAGAATAGGCAGCCAAAATTTCTTGCCCGATTCACCCCCTACCCTAACCATGAATCCATGAGGGTGAATTTGGAAGACGCCTCCTAAGCAATGTCCACAATTCCAACAATTATCCTCTTGCCTCACACTTACTCAGTAGTGCTCATAACAGCAAGGAAAATACATAGTCTCTTTTCTCCACATACTTGGCAGTGTCCTGCCTCCTCACATATGCTTTTTATCCAATTTTGCCTAGGTCTTTTTCCCTCCCTTGGGAATTTTTGCAGCTTTCTAAATCCCTTATTTTCAGGGGCTGCCAATGTCCAAATCATTGATTTTCCACTTGTAACAATCAACCTAGGGGTGGTTCCAACATGTTCCCCTCTCATGCGGTCATGGTCAGCTAAATTAAACATGGTTGTTGATATAGACCGCCTATCCCTCCTAAGCACTACGTGACCTCCTGGTCAAGATCTTTTGATTCTGGAGCCGAAATGGCTCTTCTGGTTCTGAACTGGAACCCTTTAGACAAATACATAGGTCCCTTACGAATGCTCAGTTGGATTTTTCGAGCATCAAGTGTGAGCTCCCACAATGCACGATCAAGGGCTGTGAGCAAGTGCAAAGTCGAAAAGGCGCTTATTGGGGACCGAGACTTCCTAAGTCAAGTGTCCCATCTTCTAGTCTCTCGAACCTCTAGTAGTGGAAATGCCGAAATGGTCGACGCTCACTCCTTCGGGATTTCACGTTTCACAAAATATCGATGCAAGGGATATCCTTGCACCATAGAGTCTCCGGTTACCGACAAGCCGAAATACCCGGCGCCTATTCTTTTGGTATTTTGCATGTCACAAAATCAGGATGCGTGGGATGTCCTTGCTCCTTAGAACCTCTGGTCGCTGAAAAGATGAAATGCCTGTCACCTCTCAATTTTAGGATTTCGCGTTTCACAAAACTAGGATACAAAGAGTGTCCCTGCTCCTTGGAGTCTTCGGTCACCGAAAAGCCGAAATGCCCGACGCCTATTAATTTTATGATTTCGTGTTTCACAAAATCAGGGTACAAAGGGTATCCCCGCTCCTTAGAGTCTCCGATCACCAAAAATAAAAAATTCCCAAATGCCAAAACATCGAAATGACTTGGCATTCAATAAATAGCTCACAATAATCTTTGGGATCGATAATGCACGTCGAATCGCGATTTCACTATTTTGCGATTCAGGGTTTTGAGGGACTAGAACCTCTCTCTTTCCAACTTCCAGTACCCGAAGTCCTGAAATGGACCAATGGTCTAGATCATCCTGTGATTGATGGCTCTGATCGAATCGCGACTTCGTGATTTCACGATTCAGGGTTCTGAAGGACAAGAGTCTTTGTCCTTCTACCTCCCGGTACCCGAAGTCCTGAAATGAACATCGAGAAACTCTCGCCACTAACCTCCTTGTAGCTCTACCTGATCCGACGGCCTATGGGTTTTCGGTGTTCCTCCTCGAGGATTCTCCACCGTCCGTTCAATTTTTTGAACTCTCCTCTTGGATCTATGTAGGGTTAAATCCTGTGCTCCTTCCTTCAATCAGACGACCTGTGGGGATTTCCACCTCGATCTAATGCTTGAAGACGATCTTCCTCCTGAGATTTTACTCCATTTCGACTTAGAATATTTCTAAGTCTGTGAAGACTTGGTCTTTGTTCCTTCCAAGGAATGGGTTCCTGGATCCCGGTTACACATTATGAAGTGTTATTCCTCCTGAGCTTTGTCTGGTTCAGACTTCGGATCCCATGCACTCCTTGCATCTGAGGGAGTTTGATAGTTCAATTCATGACGTTTTCTCTCTGGCTCGATGCATAATTTGTAGAGCTCCCAATGAAGAGAAAAAAATTCCACAACGTTCCTCCCTTGCTCGATGCACACCTTGCAGAGCTCCAAATGAAGAGAACCAATTGAAACTACCAAAATCTCACAGTTCCATTCACTTGTTTATAAAACAGAAAATAACAGGAAAATACACACAGTCCAAGCTCAACACCTTTGAATCAATTTTCCATTCTGTTATATTCACAAGTGCCCAATGGATACAAATTACATTCAAAATTACAATAACTCAAAAACATTTTCCTCTTGCTAACTCGCAGTTTTCTCTTACAACTATTTTTTCTCTGTATTCCAGCTCTCTTTAACTGGGTGTGTAAAGTTTTACATAACTCAAAGATGTTTCTAGGGTTTCCACTGGCTACTTGCCTACTCTAAAATTCCTCCTACACTATCTAAGTTTAGTCACATTCTAGAGCCAAAGTGGAAACTCCTACTCTGTTTAAAATTTTCAAAATGTGCCTCAAAGGGTAAAATTCGGCATTGGTTCAAGCGTGCCTCCAAAGGTGAATTCCTACGCTGAGTGAAGGCGTATTTCAAAAAATTGGTTGCAACTGTCAACGTTGAATTTCTGAAAGAACTCACACGTGTTGAGTGGTCCTACCTCTGTGCGCTTGCCAATGATGCTTCTGCATCATACTCCCCTTGACAAAAGTTCATGGACTCCTATCCATGAGATCCTCTACTGTTTTTCCCTGCTTCTAGATAGCATCTTCGTTTTCCCAACTGGCATCTTCTATTGGGTGTCCCTTTGATTTGACCAGATACTCAAAATAAGTCTTCCTTCTGGTCTTTTTGCCAATCCTCTGACCAACAATTTTCTCCCTCTGTGGCTTTTCTGCCACAGGCATCTGTTTCTACCACTGAATATTTCCTTGATCCTACGACCCTTCTGTGTCATCTTTCCTGTAAGGATACAGGTCTAAAACATTGAATATGGGTGAAATTCCCAAACCATCTGGCAGTTCGATCTCATAGGGGTTTTCATCAAACTTCCTCAAGATCTTACATGGTCCTATCTTCTTCATCTTCAATTTCTTATATGTTTCCCTAGGGAACCTTTCCTTCCTGATATGTGCTAAAACCTAATCTCCCACTTCAAATTGAAGTTCCCTGCGATGTTGATCAACTCTGTGTTTGTATTTTTGATTAGAACTCTATAATTATTCTTTGATCCGACCATGGAGTCTCTACATCTCAGCAGTAAAATCCTCTTCTCTAGCGCTTCTGATCTCTCCCTGTTCCAAGTCCCTTAACTCAGAGACTCCCCTGGGTTCATTCCATAGAGTATTTGGAATAGTCTCCTTCCATTGCTTCTGTTTGGTGAATCATTGTATGCAAATTCTGCTTGTGGAAGAATCTAATCCCACTGGTTATGGTGTTCAATAACTAGGCTTCTCAATATGTTTCCCAAACTTCTATTTACCACCTCAGTCTGCCCATTTGTATGAGGGTGATAAGTTGAGCTGAAGGAAAAATATTTCCCCATCTTATTCCACAACATCCTCCAAAAGTGACCAACAAATTTTGTGTCTTTGTCTAAGACAATGCTCTTGGGTAGGCAGTGAAGTCTCACAACTTCTTTGAAAATCAGATTTGCAACATGTGTTGCATCACTGGTCTTCTCGCATGGGATGAAATGTTCCATCTTCGAAAATCTATCCACCGCCACAAATATGGAGTCAAATCCCATTTTTGTTCTCGACAATCCCAACACAAAATCCATTCTTATTGCATCACAAGGCCTCTCTAGTATTGGAAATGGTTCATACAATCTAGTGTTCTGTTTTTTCCCCTTTGCATGTTGGCAGATTCTACATCTGTTCACCAACTTTATCACATCTTTTCTCATACCTGGCCAATAGTACAAGCTTCTCAACTATGAAAATTTTTTATCATGGATGAAGTGTCCAACAAATTCCCCACTATGCTTCTCCTTCAGAAGATTGTCCCTGATTGAGAATCTTGGTATGCACAATTGATTTCCTATGAACAATAATCCTCCATGAGCCATATACTCTGTCCACTGACTTCTATCTCTCAATATAGTGATTGTACATGCTTTGTAGGCCTCCTTGAAATCTACATCATAACAATACATATCCTTAAGGTGTTCAAATCCCAAGGTCTTCACCTAGAATTCCTATAGAATTGAACATCTCTTGCTTAACGCATCAACAACCTTGTTAGTATTCCCAACAATATGTTTTATGACAAGAGTAAAATTTTTCATAAACTCAACCCATTTTACATGTCTCTGATTCATTTTTTCTTGCCGGGTTATGAATTGTAAAGCTTGGTTATCGTTGTACAAGACAAACTCTTGTGGGACAAGATAATGCCTCCATTTTTTCAATTCTTGAATTATGGCATAGAACTCCTTGTCATATGTGGAGTATTTCCTCTTATTCTCATTCATCTTCTCAATGAAATAGGCAACAGGTTGATTGTCCTGACTCAGAACTACTCCTATTGCAGCTCCACTAGCATCACATCTTACCTGAAATGTCTTTTCGAAATTCGGCAAGACCAAAATTGGTCGTTCTGTTATCTTCTCCTTCAGTATATTGAAGCTCTTTTCAGCATCCTCTATCCATTTAAAAGACTTGTGCCGCTTCTTCACTATATCCATCATGGGTGCACAAATCCCATTAAAGTCTCTAATGAACTTTCTATAAAAACTTGTTAAACCATGAAAGCTCCTTACCTCGAACATGCTCCTTGGTGACGGCCATTCTCTGATCACTTTCACCTTCTCTGGATCCATCTTCAGTTCATTGAAAGAGATCACGAAACCCAAATAAATGAGTTATGTCTTCATAAAAGAGGATTTCTTCAAATTGATCAGCAGCTTCTCCTGTTGTAGCCTTCTCATTACTAGCATCAGGTGTATCAAATGCTCCTCTTTAGTCCTGCTAAAGACCAATATATCGTCTATATATACAACCATTAACTTACCAATGAAATCTTTCAGAATTTTGTTCATCAGTCTCATAAAAGTGCTCGGGGAATTCGTTAAGACAAATGGCATAACTAGCCATTCATACAGACCTTAATTCATCTTAAAGGTTGTTTTCCATTCATCACCTTCTCTCATCCTGATCTGGTGATATCCACTTTTCAGATCTATCTTGGAAAACAAATTTTCTCCACTTAAACAATCCATTAAATCATCCATTCTTGGTAAATGGAATCTATACTTGATGGTGATCTTGTTGAGTGCTCTCAAGTCTGTTCACATTCTCCATCCTCCATCTTTCTTTGGGCTTAACATAGTTGGTACTGTGCATGGGCTCAAACGTTCTCTGACTAAGCCCTTATCCAGCAACTCTTGGACTTGGTTCTTCACCTCCTCATTTTCTTGAGGTGTTAATCTGTACGTTGCCTTGTTTAGCAGGATTGCTCCTGGTATCAATTTGATATGATGACTGATACTCCTAATGGGTGGTAATGAGTTTGGTAGCTCATCCACCACTATATCAGCAAATTATCCAGTGGCTCCTGAACTTTTTCAGGTAGATCATTCATTGATGTACTTGTAAGGATGACTCTGGGCTTCCTCACCACAATGAACTACATCTCCTCTTCTTCCTTGACTTCTTTCAAGAGTTCCTTCCCTCTCATGAGAAGTATGCTTGTGTTGGCTTCCTCTTTCGCTCTCTCCTCCTCCATTGGCAGCAACATATGCATCCTACCATTCTTCTCCAATGTATATGTATTCTTTCTTCCATCATGAATGACATTTCTATCAAACGTCCATGGTCTTCCCAACAAAATGTGGCATATGTCCATGGGAATTACAGTACATAGGATTTCATCTTTATATCCTCTTTTAATTTCAACCAGGCATTGTTTAGCGATCATTACCTGGTGTCCTTTTTGCAACCATGAGACTTTGTATGGCCTTGGATGTGCATTTGTCTTCATCTCCAATTTCTCCTCCATCTCTCTGGATACTAGGTTATCAGTACTCCCACTGGCAATGATTACCTTGCATACTTTATCCTTAGTCTTGCAAGTTGTCCTTAAGAGACTATTTCTTTGCACTGGCTTTTCAATTTCTGCCTCTAGTTTTAAGAGAACATTTCTCAACATCAGGGATGCTCCATCCTCTGCTCCTTCTGCTTGAACATCTCTTCATTGTGCTTCTGAAATCTGGGATTCTACTCCTTCCTTCTTCTTCTCGGGACACTCCCAAGACATGTGCCCTATCTTTCCATAGTTATAGCACCTTACTCCTCCTCTGCCTCTTCCGCTAGAAGAGTTTCTTCCACTAATATGTCTTCCTCATGAAATTCCTCCTCATTCTGAGTGATTGTGTGGTTTCTCAGCCTCATCCTTAGAATGTTGTGCTTTTTCACGATTAAATCCCTTTCTTTTGCTTGGGATCGAGATTTTACCTCTTCCTCACTGGTTCTGTTTTCTGGCCAGCTTCTCTTCCGCCTTCAACGCAAACTGATAAGCATCTTCCACAGTCCTTGCTGACATCATGATAAGCTCATCCTGGATCTCATATTTCAAGACATTTATATATCTGACGACTCTTTCTTCGTCTATCTACCGTTGTCTAGTTCTGATGTTCAGCTGATAGAACTCCTCCGTGTACTCCTTGACTATCATCCCTTTCTATCTCAGGTTATGTAGCTTCCTGAACAGATTGATCTGGTAGTCTTTGGGTATGAACTTAGCCTTCAGTTTGGCTACCATACTATCCCAACTCTTTATCCTCTGTTTTCCTTTACTTCTCCTCTTAGCCTGCAGTTCATCCCACCATAGTGTTGCATGCCCTTTTAGCCTAGTGATTGCTTGCTTCACCTTCGTTTCCTCATCGACATCTTCATAGTCAAAGTGTTTGTCCATGGACCTTATCCAGTCCAACAGTTCTTCAACATCTATATTTCCCTCATACATGGGGACCTCTATCTTAGCTTTGCCTCCCAATCTAGCAACTTCTCTCAACAAACGTTCTTCTGCAACATCCTCTCCTGCAACTTCCCCAACCTCAACCTCTTCACTTTCTGCATCACTGACATCCCCAACATCAGGTGCTCTTCTCTGTGCTACTTCCATTGCTTCCATTCGGGTGCGAAACTCTCGCATCTCCCTTTCTACAACATGGTTGGCTAAAGGAAGATCCTGTCTTCTTGGCAACATTGTGTTGACTATCTGTCACACATAGAGTACAGATCCAAGTTTTTTGTTTCCTTCTTTTTCCTCCTTCGCCTGAAATATACAGATGAGAAATGGGCTCTGATACCAATTGATGTAGACCCCCTATCCCTCCTAAGGGTTGTACGACCTCCAGGTCAGGATCTTCTTATTCTGGAGCCGAAATGGCTCTTCTGGTTCTGAACTGGAACCCTTCAGAAAATTACACAGGTCCCTTACAAATGCTCAATTGGATTTTTCAGGCGTCAAGCATGAGCTCCCACACCGCATGATCAAGGGCTATGACCAAGTGCCAAGTCGAAAAGGCGCTTACCGAGGACCGGGACTTCTCGAGTCAAGTGTACCATCTTCTAGTATCTCAAACCTCGAGTAGCTGAAATGCCAAAATGGCCGAGGCTTGCTCCTTCAGGATTTCGCATTTCGCGAAATCTAGATGCAAGGGATATCCTTGTACCTTAGGCTCTCCGATCGTCAAAAATCTGAAATACTTGGCCCCTATTCTTTCAGGATTTCACGTTTCATGAAATCAGGATGCGTGGGATGTCCTTTCTCCTTAGAACCTCCAGTCGCTGAAAAGTCAAAATGCCCGTCACCTCTCGATTTCAGGATTTCGTGTTTCGCGAAATTAGGATACAAAGAGTATCCCTACTCCTTGGAGTCTCCGGTTACTGAAAAGCTGAAATGTTTGGCGCCTATTAATTTCAAGATTTCGCGTTTCGCGAAATCAGGGTACAAAGGGTATCCCTTCTCCTTGGAGTCTCCGATCACCGAAAATCCAAAATTCCCAAATGTCAAAACACCGAAATGCCTTGATGTTCAATCAATAGCTCACAATAATCCCTGTGATCGATAGCTCACGTTGAATCGTGATTTTGATATTTCTCGATTCGGGGTTCTGAGGGACTAGAACCTCTATCTTTCCAACTCCTGGTACCTGAAGTCTCGAAATGGACCAACGGTCTAGATCATCTTTTGATTGACGGCTCTGATTGAATCGTGACTTAACGATTTCACGATTCGGGGTTCTGAAGGACAAGAGTCTCTGTCCTTCCACCTCCTGGTACCCGAAGTCCCGAAATGAATGTCGAGAAACTCTTTCCACTAACCTCATCGCAGCTCTACCTGATCCAACGGCCTGCATCGTTTCAGTGTTCCTCCTCTAGGATTCTCCACCATCCGTTCGAATTTTTGAACTCTCCTCCTAGATCTATGCAGGGTTAAATCCTATGCTCCTTCCTTCAATCAGACGACCTATGGGGATTTCCACCTCGATCCAATGCTCGGCGACGTTCTTTCTCCTGAGATTTTACTCGATTTTGACTTAGAATATTTCTAAGTCTGCGAAGACTCGGTCTTCATTCCTTCCAGGGAATGGGTTCTTGGATCCCGATAACTCTTTCCAAAGTGTTATTCCTCTTGAGCTTTGTCTAGTTCAGAGTCCAGACTCCAGCTCCCGCGCACTCCTTGCATCTGAGGGAGTTTGATAGCTCAAATTCACGGTGTTTTCTCTCTGGCTCAATGCACACCTCGCAGAGCTTCTAGTGAAGAGAAAACAATTCCACAATGTTCCTCCCTGGCTCGATGCACACCTTGTAGAGCTCCAAATGAAGAGAACCAATTGAAACTACCAAAATCTCACAGTTCCATTCACTTGTTTATAAAACAGAAAATAACAGGAAAATACACACAGTCCAAGCTCAACACCTTTGGATCAATTTTCCATTCTACTATATTCACAAGTGCCCAATGGCTACAGATTACATTCAAAATTATAGTAACTCAAAAACATTTTCCTCTTGCTAACTCGTAGTTTTCTCTTACAGCTAATTTTTTTCTGTATTCCATCTCTCTCTAATTGGGTGTGTAAACTTATACATAACTCAAAGATGTTTCTAGGGTTTCCCCTGGCTACTTTCCTACTCTAAAATTCCTCCTACACTATCTAATTTTAGTCACATTCCAGAGCCGAAGTGGAAACTCTTGCTCTGTTTACAATTTTCAAAACATGCCTCAAAGGGTAAAATTTGACATTGGTGAATATTTGTTACTATCTTTGATGGAACCCCAAACTTGGTTATAATTTTGTCTTCTAGGAAATCCATCACAACCTTTTCAGTTGTTGACTTAGTAGGAATGGCTTCAACCCATTTTGTAAAGTAATCTGTTGCTGTGAGAACCCATGAATA
>JZKD02S2363778.1:290173-318855 GCA_000966675.3 Picea glauca
GACCAAATCCCCTTTTGCGAATTGGTCAAACCCTAATTGTAATAGGCTAAATAAGAAGTCGGCCCCAGAATATATTAAAGAGGCCCCATAATATATTAAAGGTGGTTATAACCACGCAGAAGAAGAAGTCGGCCCTGCTAGTGAAGAGACACTTCCACACGTGCCAGAATTGTATAAATAAGAGAGGCCAACACCTCATTTAGACACACACTCAACTCACTCATCTAGTGCGCAAGTATTGAAGGAAGCTGCAGTTACCAGTTGCTGGAAGAAGGAAGAGAAAGAGAGGCACATCATTGGGAGAGGAATTTTTGTTTTGCTTGTCTCATTATCTTGGCATTGGATTGGCTATCTATATTAAGGAAGTTTTGTTAGGTTTTCTTCCCCTTGAGGGTTTCCCAAGATAAATGCTTGTGTCCTCTTGTGATTGTGTTTCTCTCAGTGATCCTGTCTATGCTATTGTTATCTAGTAAATTGAAAGTAACCTAATAGTAGAAGAAACTTTAACATGGAATCAGAGCTAAGCTGAAGAGAGCATCTTTCACAGGAAAAAGAAAAACGTCACTATTATCGTACATGAAAATTAGGGATTTTTATTAAAGAAGGTTTTTAACCCCAAATCCATTTAGAAAGGTGCGCCTTACCTCAAGGAACATTTTATCATCTTCAACGCACATTTTTAGGGCTAGATCTCCTAGAAAGTGAAACCCTAGTTTTCACAAAGTACCAAAAAACCATAAGTACTAGTGTACCAGGAGTACCAGAAAACCAGAAGCACCAGTCCAGAAATCCGCAGATCAAGATTGGAGGGGTAAAAGTTGGATTTTCTTAAATCTAAACACACCAGGCTACTCGCCTCGTTCCAATGCATCTTTTGGTGAGTTCAATTTTCATATCCAAGTAATTTGATTTTTTATTATTTCTATAGCCCGGAGGGCTAGGGTTTCTTCTACAAGAAATAATGGCTACCAACATGAGGGTAGAAGACAGGATGGAAGGATCTAGAAACTTCAGATCTTGGAAGCATAGGTTGCATACGATTCTAGATGAGAATGATCTCCTAGAACATGTTACAGTGGGTGTACCAGAACCAGATGAAGAAGAGGAAAAGACCAAGCATAAGAAGAATGAAAAGAAATCAAAGAGAATCGTGTCAGATTCAATAAAGGATCACTTGATCCCTCATATATCCGAACTACAGATAGCAAGGAAAATGTATGAAGCACTCAGTAGGTTATATGAAAGAAAAGACATTAGCCGAAATCTTACCTTAAGAAATCAGCTTCATAATATGAAGATGGACAACTCATAATCTGTCACATCCTATCTTATGAGAGTTTCTCAGATTGGAGATCAACTTGCAGCTATTGGAGATGTCATTAGTGAAAAACAACTTGTAACCACAACCCTAAATGGGTTTCCAACATTTTGGATTCCTTTTGTACAAGGAGTGTGTGCAAGAAGAAAGTTACCCAAGTTTGATAATTTATGGGAAGATTGCACACACAAAGAATCTAGACTTGTAGACCAATAGAAGGGATTAATTGTCGAGGAAGAGGAAGCTCTTACAACTCAAAAGAACAAAAGAAGTTCCTTCAGGAAGAACAATAAAGAAGCTAACTCCGTAAGAGTTCTAGATAAGAAGAGAGATGTTTCAAAGATCAGATGCTACAACTGTCAAAAGTTGGGACACTTTTCTTATGACTGTCCTGAAGAAAAAGGGAAAAGAAATTATCAAGAACATGTGGTAGAGGAATCTCCTCCCTCAAATAAAGATTTAGTAGAAATTAAGGATTATGTACTTTAATTTGAAGATAGTTGATCTGAAGAAAGATAGAAAATGGTGGAGTCTGTGAAGCCTCCCAACACAAAAACAAAAGATAAATATTCATGGTTATTTTTTTGTATCTTGTTTACTTTAATACCTTCTCATCACAAGTTATTTTTTTGTGAAAATGTTAATTAACCTCATTTTATTTCATTGTCTATGTAGACTTATGAAGGAAGTATCAAATAAGAGGATGAAGAAAGATATAAAATATTTATTTTAGCTATGATCACTAATGACAGTGACAAAGAAAGCATATTGTAAGTAATTTTACAAGTCTCGGAAGAAAGAACTTATGTCGTGACTTGCAGAAAACATGAGAAGGATGTATGATATGGTGACAGCCAATGAAGACCAGACAATATCCGATATTTATATAGGAGCAAGAGGCTCCTAAAGATGCAAAACATAAATATTCAAGATGAAGAAAAAGGATGGATACTCAGATATCGTGGATGAGATGCAGGTAACTACAGGTTTCTCTAGTACCGTTCTTATAGATGCAGAGGGAACAGGTTGATCCAGTATGAAGACAAAAAGAAATAAATACTCAAACTCAAGAAGGCACCCAGGATATTACAGAAGAAAACTTCAAGGATGATGATTAGAAGATATCATTTTGGTGAAAGAGGGAGCCATGTCTCCTAGTTCAAAATGAAGGATCATGATTTGATGCAGTTAGGAAAGTAGATGGATGGTGCCTAGATATTTTGATCAAGATGAAATTTATCCAGTAGGTGGATGGTGCCCAACAGATGGATAACATGGTATTTTACCATGGAAATATTTTGGACCACAAGATATTTTTGGATCCCATAGCTATAACTTCATAGAGAAGGAAGAGACCTTTGTAGAGAAGGAATGAGCAATCCCACAGGTAGACCTTTGTAGAGAAGGAGAAAGAGAAGAGACTTTCGTAGAGAAGGGGAATGAGAAATTTTCCAAGATTGGCCTCTGTCCAAGTGTTGAGTTTTGGATACTCTAGGGACATGCTAGAATACCCTCATAGAGAGGGGTGTGACCACCCTCGTAGAGAGGAATGTGGATGTTTATCCAAGGGGTAGTAGGAAGATACTCTCCTTTGGCCAAGGATCGAGTATCTTGGAACACAAACCTTGACCATGTGGAATGGTTAGTTGGCTCTTGAGGTTTGTGTTGTGATCCTGCATGGATCATGGAAAGGGAGTCTAGTCTTGCCTAGGCTAGCATCTTAGCTTCTCTAGTTCATGCGAGTTGACTAGGAGTGAAGCTATGGTAGTAGTCCTCCCCAGTGGATGGGTGAGATAGATGACTACAAGAGAAGGGAGAACATAAAATAAATGGAAAAACTCATAGGATATCTTCTGTGTGAAGATAAGATATTTTATGTGTGAAGATAAGAAAGAAGTATCTTTGTGTGAAGATGAAAGAAAGAAAGAGTATCTTCTGCACGAAGATAAAGAGAACAAAACTTTCAATGATTTATAAATATGCCAGTCAATGATCATGATGCCAGATGAACAAGTGGATGCCTCCAGTTATCCAATTAATGATGATTACCCAGTTGATGATGTTGCCTAGTTGATGATGTTGCCCAGTTGATGATGTTATCCAGTGGATGCTGCTACCTAGTTGATGTCAAAATCTACTGACCTGTCAAAAGATAAAGAATATCCTTCTTATTAAGAGGGAGTGTTAAAATATTGTGTAACTGCAAAGAATATTCTTATCCCCTTTTGTGGATAAAGATAAAATATATTTATTATTGATTAGATCAATCCCCTTTTATGGATTGATCATGTCAGGTATTGTAAATGACCAAATCCCCTTTTGCGGATTGGTCAAACCCTAATTGTAATAGGATAAATAAGAAGTCGGCCCCAAAATATATTAAAGAGGCCCCAGAATATATTAAAGGTGGTTATAACCACCCATAAGAAGAAGTCATCCCTGTCAGTGAAGAGACACTTCCATACGTGCCATAATTGTATAAATAAGAGAGGCCAGTGCCTCATTTAGACACACACTCAACTCACTCATCTAGTGCGCAAGAATTGAAGGAAGCTGCATTTACCAGTTGCCGAAAGAAGGAAGAGAAAGAGAGGCACATCCTTGGGAGAGGAATTTCTTTGTTGTTTGGCTCATTATCTTGGCATTGGATTGGCTGTCTATATTAAGGAAGTTTTGTTGGATTTTATTCCCCTTGAGGGTTTCCCAGATAAATGCTTGTGTACTCTTGTGATTGTGTTTCTCTCAGTGATCCTGTCTATGCTATTGTTATCTTGTAAATTGAAAGTAACCTAATAATAGTAGAAACTTTAACAGTAGGAAGTTTATGTTTTCTTCATTATCCATTGGATTGCAGATATAATTATTGAGCTTGGAGATCAATTTCAACCTGGATTAAGAGAGGACAAGGTTAAGACAAAAGGTACATCATACTTTCTTCCTCTTTTTCCTTTGACTAGTTTAACTACTTTTAAAGTAATGTTAGTGTCCAATGTTAGCATCATTTTGTCTTGGTAGTAGGGGTATAAAATCCAAGAGGATATTCACCTGCCTGTAGGGGAATTTTCCTACAACAGAAATTGACGACTCCACCGGGGATCGAAGATTTCAGTTTTGATTTCCTTCCTTGGTTTTGTCTTTACTTTTTTCTCATCTTCAGATCCTGTTTGTTGTATTTTTCCTTCTATACATTTGTTGTCATTACTGAATATGTCTCATAGAGACTGTTGATGAAACTTTATGAATTTTTCATTTTTCTAGGTTGTTCTCAAATTTTCTTTGAAAAATCATGCCCTCTCCATTTACAGCCACAATGTTCATTTCCTGATTGGTGCTCCCCTATAGTGTGTTAGGGAGAACTGTAGCACTCTAGTTTTTTTATAGCAAGAGCTTTCATTTTTCCTCATCTTGAGAAATTTTTTATTGCCTTGGTACTGAGTGTGATTCTTGGGTATTTCCTTTTAACTCAGAACTTGTGCTATCAATTTATGTCTTTTGTCAAACCTGCAACTTGCTTCTTTTTAAACTTTTGATCTTTGATTGGATTTTATTATATTTCCTTGTTGCAAAATCACCCTTTTTCTTCAGATTTTGGGTTCATTTTGATGCTTTTTTGTTCATCTGATCAATTAAAGATTATTGCAAGGAAAATCATGGATCTCTTACTGTTTTAATTGGTCTCTAATCTTCATATATTTCCAGAAAATTTATTAAGTGTGTTTTGTTAGTTTTGGTGTTCTTTCTTGTAAACTTTAGCTTGTTTTTGTCTCTTATTGACTATTGTGAGAGTTCCTTTTGTTTGTGTGATTCTTGCTTCCCATTGTCTAAAGTTGCAATAGTGAAAATTATTTTTATTATTGACATAAGAAGCATTAAACAAATCAATTCACATTCATAATCAAATGAAATGATACTTTTTACGATTGGTTTTTGGATACCGAAAAATATTTCTTTATAATTTAGCACTTAAATGGATTCTTGTTGAAAACCAATTGCATGAAATTTTTGCATTCTTGTGTTTGGTAGTGTAAGAAAGAAAACTCTTCTCCTTCTCGTAAACAGAAGTTCATTGAAAGAAATGTTTGCTTATCATTCTTTTAATTCTTTGGGATTCGAGTCGCAACATCATTAGTTTCATTCTCATTCACTTCTTGTAAAGAACAACCACTAAAATAAATGCTAATTAAAAATCGATCTAGGAACTTTTTATTTTTAAACTCATTACACCAACAATAGACTAGGAATAAAGCTTTGGATTAGGCTATGAGAATAACTCTCCAAATCATTCAAGACAAACTTAACATCTTTTGATAGGGAGAGTAAATCCAATTTTCGTATTAGCATAGCTGGGATCCCCCTCTCACACAGGGGTTATGCACGAGGTCGTGTTTGAGAGAGCAGCGAAGATTATCCCTTCGAGCCTTAACCATTCGTAGTAGTAAGATCATATTTTGGGGTTTATTCTTGAGGTTCAACTATCTTCATTTGGTCTCGGTGCTTCGTGAATTCCAAATCCATTGGAGGTCCTCTGGAGTTCTACAGGTCCACTTGTCCTCAGTTCTCTTGAAGGATTTCAAACTTGTTATCCTACCCATATGTTCGGACTGGACTGTCGACTGTACCTACCTAGAGGTTGAATGCAAGTTGGTGTCCTTAGTATCCATAATATTTAGGGTCCTTACACAAGGTGATGGTGAAGGGAAGTCTTCGCTGTAACTGGAACAAACGTTGGTCAAACTCACTCAGGCTCCTTGGAGGGTAAATCCACAATTATTGTGTGGAAGCTTGCACCAAGGCATAAGTCTGTTAAGAAGACCACCAACGTAACATATCCACCCTCTCATATCCTATCCCCTTCTCAATTTGATCATGCGATGTTGGATTTCATCACCAACTAGTATGGTCATTGAGAGAAGGTATTGTTTGCTTGTTGGTTCCCCTGGATTTTTAGCGAGTGTTGTTTATTTACGTAATTTTTTTTCAATATTGAGAATGTAGATGATAAATGTCTTCGTAGATCACGTAGGATGCATTGGCTTCCTCTAGAAGGTTACAAACCCTTACCTCCTAATTCAATTGAATATTTTTACTGTGAAGAGGTAGAAAATCAGTCGGATGTTGGGAGCATTTCTACTCCTTTGTTATCAAATCCCAAAAGAGCCTTAGTTACGGTTGAGGAAGATCTCATTCCTCCTATTAAATCTGTGTCACAAGTTCCTATCAAGCCACTCCTTCTTCGATTGGTCTCGTTAGGTAACATCATAGAATAAGAGTTTCCTCGTATGTCGTTGAGGCCATACACTGAGACACAGATGGAACACACACAACTAGATTTTAATGATGAGTACACGACCCCTGTATGGTTTGTTGACATGGTAAATCCACAACAAATACTTGTTCGTTCGATATGGAGAACTCCATCGAGACGTTATCTTTACGGAAAATTCAATTTTAGTTGACCACCTCTTGGCCCTCTTACCTATGCTAGTGTCGAGGTGGGACCATCTGGTCAGACTATTGACAATCCCATTGAACAAGTAGTCAATCCTACTTCTACGTTAGTACAAGTCCAAAGTAATGTTGGAGTCATAATGCCTAGTCATATATAAGTTAATTTTATGGTTACTCCTGCCACACCACCTCTTCAACCTATAGCTCCTTACGTTCCACAAAATCCTGTTGGAACACCTATACATCACAAAATGTAGAACCCTACCATTCACACACACTCCACTACGAGACAAATCCCAAATGGGGGGAAACCATTATCTAGAGGGCTTGTCCCTCCTGGGGGACAACCACCCTTACACATACCCACTAGGGGGAAGCCCCCTTTTATTGGTCAAAGCCCAATTGTAACTCAAGCTATGGTAGGGGGACAACCTTCTTTTTCTGGAAACCCTTCACAATCTTGGTGACAACCCCAAGGAGGTACGTTTCATCAACCTTATCAAGGAGGGCCATCATACCCTAACCTAGAAGGAGGAGTGCCAAATCCTAATCCTTTTGGATTACATTCTAGACAACCTTTCTCGGATGTCCCAAATCCCACTTGGGGACCTCAAGGAAAAAAATCTTATCCTCCCCAAGGGTCAAATTTTTACCCTCCACAAGGAAAAACTGCTTATCCCCCCCTCAATGGAAAATTGTTTATCCACCTCAGCCTAATATAATGACCTATCCTCCTATGAGATATAATGTTTATCCTCCCCAAAACCAGTTGGGTTTGCCTCCTTTCATGAACATTCCACAACAAAAATTGAATCCCTCCTATGTTGGCCAACGACAAAAGTATATGGGAGGGCCTGCTGGCTACAACTATCCATCTCAACCAATTCATGGCCCTACTAGTGTACCCATCCCACACCAATATCATCCTAAAGTTAACTGACAACTCCCATTCCTAGCCATGTTGGATCTACTAGATTTATCATTGTTGACAAATGATCCCATAATACATTTTCCTTTCTGACCAGTAATTCATGCTAAGTTACCTTCTGACATCCCCAAATTTGTTAGTAAACCTGGCGAAGACCCAAACAACCAGGTTATGAAGTTTCATATATGGTGTTCATCAAACTCACTTATGGATGATTCTATCTAGTTGTGTCTTTTCTAGTGCACACTCACGGGCTGAGAAACCACATGGTACATTGAACTCCAACGTGGTACTTTTCAAGATTTCAACTCCTTGGACATGGATTTTCTCACACATTTTCAATTACCCATCCGTTACGAGATTGATACAAAAATATTGAATTCACTTTGTCAAACTAACTCTGTACATATCTCTGATCACATTCATGAGTGGAGATGATGACGAAGGTTGATCAAAGCGACCATTCCTGACCAATTGTTGGAGGAGTGATTTACCAAATCTATTTTACCCCCAATTGCTCATGACATCTCCATGGGTGGTGTTTTCACTAAGGAATAAGCCATTTCTCGTGCTAGACATCTGGATTTGTTTTATTCCCAATCCGGTATGTTGTATGAGTTGATACCGAATGATCCCTGCACGTCCATTGATCCATCCAAACCATCTTCCACATGTCATGCAGATGGAATTGTCAGTGCCATAAAAACCCAATATTCATCACAGTCCATCAACTCAGTTAATTGATCTGTTCTTGCACCCATCACCGGTTCGACCTCATTCTCCTCTACCTCCCCCCTGACTCAAATATCTAAGGTGAATACAGTTCAATCTGCCTCTTCACAATAATCTAGGGGAAAGAAGAAAAAAAAAATAAACCCAAAAAGAAAAATAATAATGAAAATCCAAAAACACCAACTCAACCACCTTCTCCTGAGAAACAACCACAGCGAAAACCAAAATTTATGTGTCTCATTTGTGGTGATGATCGTTACACCCGAGACTGTCCTCATCATGACCAAGTTGCAAAACTTTTCAAAGGGAATTCCCAACCCACTGTGTTGACACAACCTTTTCCTTAGTAGTATTCCATGGTTATGCAATCCCCTGCTCCTCTAGCAGGGGGAAATCCCAATCATCCTCCTAGTGAGGAAGCCTCATCGAGTGCCCATATTTATATGTGTAATGCGATTGATTTAACCACTCGCACTACAATGTATGACATGTCGACTAAACCTGATAGAGAGAACATCACTAATGGTACTACATCGGATCCACATTCTGCCACCATTACTCCTCAATATGGGCCACTTCATATTGAGAAACCTACTTTTGACTCTATCTTACGCTCTCTCAGGAGCACTATTCAAAAATCAACTTTTAATCCTAGTTCACGTGCCGCCCAAAAATACAAAATTGTTGAAGATTTGGCTCAATCACTATGCTTTATGTCTGCTCTTGAAGTTATACAACATTTCTAAAGTCAACGTAGAACACTCTTGGCCGCCATCGAAGCGATTGATCCTAAGTCATCTAGTAATATCATGTTTAACCTTGATAATTTCAAATCATGACTTTCTCACTAGCTTTCTTTTCAGATCGATGTTGTTGTCCATAACCAACACATTCATCGCACCATATCGGATGAGGGATCTTCCACCTATGTCACGTTGTTATCTTATTGGAAAGTTTTGAAATCATTTGCGCTTAATCAATCCCCTACCATTTTACGAGCATTCGATGGGAGAGGTTTTCATCCTCATCGGCTCTTACATTCCTTAGCTATTCAATTGGGATGAAAGACTGTCTTTGTCGATGTAGTGGTAGTCGATGCTCCCCTTGATTACAACTTTTTTTTAGGAATAAGTTGGTTTTATGCCATGACTATCCTCTCTTCATTGGTGTTTCGATTTGTACAATTCCCCTATCAAGGTAAAATTGTCACTATCGATCAGTTAGATTAATGTACCCCTGATGCTCACACTCCCACAGCCAACAACGTTCCTTTATTGGGAGATTCTAATATCACTTATGAAAGTTTAGGAGTAGGTATTTTAAAATACTCTTCACTTATGGGTACCTTCCCTACACACTTCCACCCACCTTGCAACATATTACCATGATCAATATGATCTCAACTATGGCATATCAATCTTACAAATCATATGATCCTTAGGTTGTGCCTAGTCCTTTGGAATTCGATGCACTAGGTGACACTATGCCACTTAGTCTTGTTGAGGCTTTATATGATGCCATCCAATCCACCTCTCCCTCACCGGATGACCAACATATGTTGTCATCCAACACTTACTCGTTTTCATGTTGGTTGGACTCCCTATCCTCTACTTTCGATTACATCCTACGGTTTTTTCCATCATACGAATCCATTATGTAAATGATTAATATTGAAGAGGTACCTTGGGATGATAACCATCATCATTCATCTTTTCTTCCTAGTTTATATGAAATTGAGAAAGATATACACTCTATATTTCCTGATGGTGTTGTCGATGCTCCCCAATATCCTATACTTACCTAGGACACTACTTCTGAGGGGAATTTGGGAAACATCTCTTCTATGATCTCTATCAACATCTCGATAAAATAAGGTATCTGGAAAATGTTCATCTCGATGTCGATTATTCGCCCAAGGAAGTGGAAGATTATACCTCTTTGTTCAAATAATTCCATGACGTCTTCACTTGGATTTACAAAGAAATGTCAGGGATCAATCCATTGATCATTATGCATGATATACAAACTTACCCAGGTGTTAAAATTGTATGACAAAAACTTCGCCCGGTTCATCCTAAGAAAACCATGGTTATAAAGGAAGAAGTTGAAAAATTGTTGAAGTCTGGTTTTATTTATCCTGTCCCCTTGACTGAATGGGTTTCTAACATTGTTTCAGTCGCTAAGAAACAAGGGACCATTTGTTTTTGTGTCTATTATAGGGATATCAATAAGGCTTGTCCCAAAGACAATTACCCCACACCCTTTATCGACCAAATCATCGATAATTGTGTTGGCAATGCTATTTTTTCCTTGATGGATGGCTTCTCAGGGTATAACCAGATCAATATTCTACCGGTTGATCAACATAAAACAACCTTGATCTTCCCTTGGGGGACATTCTCTTATTGGAAGCTACCTTTTGGTATTAAAAACAATGGAGCTACGTTCCAACGGGCCATGTCATATGCTTTCCATGATATCAAACATATTGTGGAACCTTACCTCGATGACTTACCCGCTCATTCATCTCATATATGATACCATATTGGTCACTTATGGGACATATTTCTTTGATGTAGGTTTTACCATATCCGTTTGAACCCTCACAAATGCATCTCTGTTGTCAAATCAGGTCGATTCCTTGGATTTGTCGTCTCCAAATATGGGATTAGCGTGGATCCCTTAAAAGTAAAAGATATTTTTTATTTACCCCTACCAACAATCTAACCCAACTACAAAGTTTGCAAGGGAAACCAAACTTTCTTTAACATTTCATCTATAATTATGCCGAACTCACTAAAGGATTCATGAGATTTTTGCATAAATACACTCCTTTCATCTAGGATGACACTTCTCAACGTTATTTCGATGCTCTTAAGCATGCATTAAGACACACACCTCTCTTGCACCCACCAAATTATGCACGCGACTATATCCTTTATTTGGATGCCTCTACTTCCACTATTTCTATGGTGTTAGTTCAAGAGGATCCTAACAATTATGATTATCTGATCTACTATCTGAGTAAGAGTATATCGAGTCTGGAGCTCCAATATTAACATGTTGAAAAGTTGGCTTTGGATGTGGTTATTTTCGTCCAGATATTTCATCATTACATCCTATTACGCCCTACCATGGTCATTAAGGAATCGAACCCCATGTACCATATCCTAACGCATCAATTCCTTGGGGGAAAATATTCCAACTATATCGTTATTCTTCAAGAATTCGATCTCGATTTTACCAAATCAAAATCTAAAAACTCATTGGTTTTTGTGGAACTGATTTGCAATCTTCCCTATACTGATGAGTATAATGAGCTTGATGATTCTCTTCCCAATGGATACCTATTCCTAATTATCACATATGACCCTTGGTATGGATATATTCTTCTCTATCTCCAAACCCAATGTTTCTAGTTTGATATTTCACGTGATGATTGTCGTCGTATCCGCCACCATTCTAAATGCTAACTTATCATCAGTGACACTTTGTACCGCTGTCGTATTGATACTGTACTACGATGTTGTTTAACCCACGATGAGGTTGCATGCATTTTGAATGATTTTCACCTTGGATATTGTGACATTCATCTTTCTGGGATGGATGCAGCCCATAAAATCTTACGTGTTGTTACATAAGTCACCCCGTCCTCAAGTTATGATGATGAATGATGATGATTTTAGTCTCTAGATATGATGGATTTCAATCCTTTTCATCTATCAACTATGATCGTATTGGCACCCTTGACCTGAGAGATGATTAAAATCCACCACTTTGAATTCTTATAAGGTAAACAAGTGGGAAATACACAGATCCATGACTAATATTTCATCTTGCCTCTTGGCTATGCAATAGTTGTGATCTAACCTTGGGATATTTTCATCATCACCCCAAATTCCTGGTCTCACTCCAGAACTTTTTCCATCATCTTTCGATGAATGGATAAGATAAGTGGCATATGGATCCAATGCCCATGGTTTAAAGAGAGAGTTTAGAGACTTACCTCCCACCTGGACCACTTTTATTCCATCGACTATTTAATGATTGACACATGTCACCCATTTAGCCATGTTGGATTCCATGTTGGCATCCCCATTTCACTTCATTTTTTCCTTTCTTAAGAGGATCTCACCAACTTCTACAATGTATATTAAATCTCTCCTATACACTGATCAATGATCCTCTTTCTTTTCGAAGTCTTCATCATCATTAGAGTTAAACACTCCAAATATTGGCCATTTCACCGACTTGACCTCCCAACAAACTCTACCTTGAACATAAAGTTGTGATCTATTTGTCACACAGAATCAATAATCACAATCCTCCTTGATTCAACATAGGGTTTTCTTCTAGGTAATGGTATGAATTTGTGACTTAGCCAATTTCATGGGTTCTTCAAGGATTTTACCAAGTCTTAAGGAGTCTGAAAGATTCTTTAATACCATTGAGGACTCTCTGAATTCATTGAAGGTATAACTCTTCCATATCTTGCAAGATTTCCACCTAAGAACATGAGGTTCTAACAAGACTTGGGGATTCTTATTCTACCTAGGACTTCACAGGGACCAGATTACTCTTGTCATCTCCCAAACAAAGTTTTTTCCCATATATTGAAAACTTTCCTCTCAAAGATGCAAGACTTCCAGGGATGCACACCACCACATAGTGTTCACTTGAATTCATGGATTCAACAATGTTAACAATGGAAATAAAATTCATGGATAACACATATTTTTACATTCATCGATCAAACCAAAATCAACATATTTACAATACTGAACACACTTCATACAGATCAATTTAAACACTTATATTATAAATAGTAGTGGTCATATGACTGAGAGATGATACCTTTCCTCCCAACCTTAGGCAATACTAGATAGTTCCTTCCTATAGTATACCACCCCCATGCCAAGCCATGATATCACAAGGGAATGATTCAACCAGTCTATAAGTTCATATTATCAAGGAAGGTTACTCTCCTTCCTCCACTGACAACATTAGAAATTTTCCCTTCCCAATGAGCTCATGGATTCCACAGGTTTATCACGTAGTTTATCAACTAGACATCCTTTACACAAGGGATCCCCTTCTCTTCTACACACTCCTTTGGTGACCTCTCCTTACCAGTGTCGGTTTCTATTTAGTAAGTACCAAGTTGTGGTCCTTTATATCTCTAGTCTAGATCCAAGTCTTCTCTGTTTCAGAGTGGTCATCATTAAATTGTATGAGCCTCATATTTTCTTCAATGAAGGCTCTCCACTTTATTATTCTATTCGATATGCATTAGTGAACATCTCAATTCATTACGCCCTTAGTCTGTGAGCTTGTTGATCACTAAATATTCCTCCAAGTATTATGTTCTATGTGTTGCATTCTCTCTTCCACTACTCACTGTTCTCTCTTTTATTCCTATGTTCAAGCTTCTTGTCTCTCCTCTCAAGTGATGTTTTTCACCTTCAGTCAATTACTCCTCTAATCCCTTGGGATTCCCATGGCTTCTGCCAGAAACAACCTGTTGTCTGAATTCTGAATTTTTAAAGGGGAAAATTTGTGGTGTCCTATTTTTCAGGCCATTCAATTGACTTGTTTTCCTTCTTCAAGACACCAAGAATGTCAACAGTTATTAACTGCTTCAACCACCACTCCGACTTCCATTACTCGTCACATGGACTCATACCGATTTGGGTACACTAGTAGGTGTGATTTTATGTATTGCAAGTATAATTTAGCTTGCTAAGAAAGCTTCCTATTTTCCTCACTAAAGCATATCAACTCCACCTCACTTGTCCACTTTATCAGTTCCGCATGTGATATCATGGCTAGTTCTTTCAAGGATTTTCCTTCTCAGTCAATTTTCTAGTGTTTTCATTAATCAGAACATGGTTACAAGATTCATAAACATGATCATATGAAGTATTAAGAATAATTACAATCATGGGGAAACATGGGGTGTTACACTTTGTAAAGTAATGTAAATGTGAACGCATAATAAGACAAAAATGAGAATGTGAGAGGAAAATAAAGAATAAAATGTAATAAAAAAATTTAACAGGAGAGAAGGTTGAGTAATGGAAAGTGAAGGGCCATGTTTTTTGGCCTTCCCTTACCCCCAACTCTCCCTATTTCCTCATGTAATTTCAATACCATTGTGATTTTGTCCAAGGGAGGAAGATGATATAGACTCAAGAGCTTCTTGTACCATAGATTGTTGAAATCGAATACTGATCCCCCATTCAAAACTAGTTTTCCCATTTGGGTTTCTATGGTAAAATATTTTTCTTATGGTATGTTTAAATTATTATATGATTTTGGATATTTCCATGTGCTTGTGAAGAACAATTTACGTGTGAATTCCTTGTGTTGTGCATAAGTTTGGTACTTGCTTCACTGTTGATATAAGATATGTATTAATGTGTATTTTAATGCTTCCTGCAATTGAATCTATAAAGGAAATGAAAAATTAACTACTCCATTCATGTTAGAAACACTTAAAAATTCCTTCCGATTCATTTTCTAAGAACAAACACTGCTCTATATTTCCCACCATTGGATTCATCTTGAAATTGAAGATTGGTGGTTTTAATTAAATAGTTGTTGCAATTATTTAGTACGATTTCCATTTTGGAGAACTCCTCTCATCTCTCACAAGACATTGGGTGTATTTCTGTCTCTCTGAGACGTTTCTCATTGCTTGGACCATCCATTAATTACCTGGGTGCTTCAATCTTCTACCTAAGATGAATTTAAGATTGTTTGGGTGAATTTCTTGATGCATGGGNACTCTTCACTTATGGGTACCTTCCCTACACACTTCCACCCACCTTGCAACATATTACCATGATCAATATGATCTCAACTATGGCATATCAATCTTACAAATCATATGATCCTTAGGTTGTGCCTAGTCCTTTGGAATTCGATGCACTAGGTGACACTATGCCACTTAGTCTTGTTGAGGCTTTATATGATGCCATCCAATCCACCTCTCCCTCACCGGATGACCAACATATGTTGTCATCCAACACTTACTCGTTTTCATGTTGGTTGGACTCCCTATCCTCTACTTTCGATTACATCCTACGGTTTTTTCCATCATACGAATCCATTATGTAAATGATTAATATTGAAGAGGTACCTTGGGATGATAACCATCATCATTCATCTTTTCTTCCTAGTTTATATGAAATTGAGAAAGATATACACTCTATATTTCCTGATGGTGTTGTCGATGCTCCCCAATATCCTATACTTACCTAGGACACTACTTCTGAGGGGAATTTGGGAAACATCTCTTCTATGATCTCTATCAACATCTCGATAAAATAAGGTATCTGGAAAATGTTCATCTCGATGTCGATTATTCGCCCAAGGAAGTGGAAGATTATACCTCTTTGTTCAAATAATTCCATGACGTCTTCACTTGGATTTACAAAGAAATGTCAGGGATCAATCCATTGATCATTATGCATGATATACAAACTTACCCAGGTGTTAAAATTGTATGACAAAAACTTCGCCCGGTTCATCCTAAGAAAACCATGGTTATAAAGGAAGAAGTTGAAAAATTGTTGAAGTCTGGTTTTATTTATCCTGTCCCCTTGACTGAATGGGTTTCTAACATTGTTTCAGTCGCTAAGAAACAAGGGACCATTTGTTTTTGTGTCTATTATAGGGATATCAATAAGGCTTGTCCCAAAGACAATTACCCCACACCCTTTATCGACCAAATCATCGATAATTGTGTTGGCAATGCTATTTTTTCCTTGATGGATGGCTTCTCAGGGTATAACCAGATCAATATTCTACCGGTTGATCAACATAAAACAACCTTGATCTTCCCTTGGGGGACATTCTCTTATTGGAAGCTACCTTTTGGTATTAAAAACAATGGAGCTACGTTCCAACGGGCCATGTCATATGCTTTCCATGATATCAAACATATTGTGGAACCTTACCTCGATGACTTACCCGCTCATTCATCTCATATATGATACCATATTGGTCACTTATGGGACATATTTCTTTGATGTAGGTTTTACCATATCCGTTTGAACCCTCACAAATGCATCTCTGTTGTCAAATCAGGTCGATTCCTTGGATTTGTCGTCTCCAAATATGGGATTAGCGTGGATCCCTTAAAAGTAAAAGATATTTTTTATTTACCCCTACCAACAATCTAACCCAACTACAAAGTTTGCAAGGGAAACCAAACTTTCTTTAACATTTCATCTATAATTATGCCGAACTCACTAAAGGATTCATGAGATTTTTGCATAAATACACTCCTTTCATCTAGGATGACACTTCTCAACGTTATTTCGATGCTCTTAAGCATGCATTAAGACACACACCTCTCTTGCACCCACCAAATTATGCACGCGACTATATCCTTTATTTGGATGCCTCTACTTCCACTATTTCTATGGTGTTAGTTCAAGAGGATCCTAACAATTATGATTATCTGATCTACTATCTGAGTAAGAGTATATCGAGTCTGGAGCTCCAATATTAACATGTTGAAAAGTTGGCTTTGGATGTGGTTATTTTCGTCCAGATATTTCATCATTACATCCTATTACGCCCTACCATGGTCATTAAGGAATCGAACCCCATGTACCATATCCTAACGCATCAATTCCTTGGGGGAAAATATTCCAACTATATCGTTATTCTTCAAGAATTCGATCTCGATTTTACCAAATCAAAATCTAAAAACTCATTGGTTTTTGTGGAACTGATTTGCAATCTTCCCTATACTGATGAGTATAATGAGCTTGATGATTCTCTTCCCAATGGATACCTATTCCTAATTATCACATATGACCCTTGGTATGGATATATTCTTCTCTATCTCCAAACCCAATGTTTCTAGTTTGATATTTCACGTGATGATTGTCGTCGTATCCGCCACCATTCTAAATGCTAACTTATCATCAGTGACACTTTGTACCGCTGTCGTATTGATACTGTACTACGATGTTGTTTAACCCACGATGAGGTTGCATGCATTTTGAATGATTTTCACCTTGGATATTGTGACATTCATCTTTCTGGGATGGATGCAGCCCATAAAATCTTACGTGTTGTTACATAAGTCACCCCGTCCTCAAGTTATGATGATGAATGATGATGATTTTAGTCTCTAGATATGATGGATTTCAATCCTTTTCATCTATCAACTATGATCGTATTGGCACCCTTGACCTGAGAGATGATTAAAATCCACCACTTTGAATTCTTATAAGGTAAACAAGTGGGAAATACACAGATCCATGACTAATATTTCATCTTGCCTCTTGGCTATGCAATAGTTGTGATCTAACCTTGGGATATTTTCATCATCACCCCAAATTCCTGGTCTCACTCCATAAATTTTTCCATCATCTTTCGATGAATGGATAAGATAAGTGGCATATGGATCCAATGCCCATGGTTTAAAGAGAGAGTTTAGAGACTTCCCTCCCACCTGGACCACTTTCATTCCATCGACTATTTAATGATTGACACATGTCACCCATTTAGCCATGTTGGATTCCATGTTGGCATCCCCATTTCACTTCATTTTTTCCTTTCTTAAGAGGATCTCACCAACTTCTACGATGTATATTAAATCTCTCCTATACACTGATCAATGATCCTCTTTCTTTTCGAAGTCTTCATCATCATTAGATTTCAACACTCCAAATATTGGCCATTTCACCGACTTGACCTCCCAACAAACTCTCCCTTGAACATAAAGTTGTGATATGTTTGTCACATAGAATCAATAATCACAATCCTCCTTGATTCATCATAGGGTTTTCTTCTAGGTAATGGTATGAATTTGTGACTTAGCGAATTTCATGGGTTCTTCAAGGATTTTACCAAGTCTTAAGGAGTCTGGAAGATGCTTTAATACCATTGAGGACTCTCTGATTTCATTGAAGGTATAACTCTTCCATATCTTGCAAGATTTCCACCTAAGAATAGGAGGTTCTAACAAGACTTGGGGATTCTTATTCTACCTAGGACTTCACAGGGACCAGGTTACTCTTGTCATCTCCCAAACAAAGTTTTTTCCCATATATTGAAAACTTTCCTCTCAAAGATGCAAGAATTCCAGGGATGCACAACACCACATAGTGTTCACTTGAATTCATGGATTCAACAATTTTAACAATGGAAATAAAATTCATGGATAACACATATTTTTACATTCATCGATCAAACCAAAATCAACATATTTACAATACTTAACACACTTCATACAGATCAATTTAAACACTTATATTATAAATAGTAGTGCTCATTGACTGAGAGATGATACCTTTCCTCCCAACCTTAGGCCATACTAGATAGTTCCTTCCTATAGTACACCACCCCCATGCCAAGCCATGATATCACAAGGGAATGATTCAACCAGTCTATAAGTTCATATTGTCAAGGAAGGTTACTCTCCTTCCTCCAATGACAACATTATAAATTTTCCCTTCCCAATGAGCTCATGGATTCCATAGGTTTATCACGTAGTTTATCAACTAGACATCCTCTACACAAGGGAGCCCCTTCTCTTCTACACACTCCTTTGGCGACCTCTCCTTACCAGTGTCAGTTTCTATTTAGTAAGTACCAATTTGCGGTCCTTTATATCTCCAGTCTAGATCCAAGTCTTCTCTGTTTTAGAGTGGTCATCGTTAAATTGTATGAGCTTCATATTTTCTTCAATGAAGGATCTCCACTTTATTATTCTATTCGATATGCATTAGTGAACATATCCATTCATTGCGCCCTTAGTCTGTGAGCTCGTTGATCACTAAATATTCCTCCAAGTATTATGTTCCATGTGTTGCATTCTCTCTTCCACTACTCACTATTTTCTCTTTTATTCCTATGTTCGAGCCTCTTGTCTCTCCTCTCGAGTGATGTTTTTCACCTTCGGTCAATTACTTCTCCAATCCCTTGGGATTCCCATGGCTTCTGCCAGAAACAACCTGTTGTCTGAATTCTAAATTTTTAAAGGGGAAAATTTGTGGTGTCCTATTTTTCAGGCCATTCAATCGCCTTGTTTTCCTTCTTCAATACACCAAGAATGTCAACAGTTATTAACTGCTTCAATCACCACTCTGACTTCCATTACTCGTCACATGGATTCATACCAATCTGGGTACACTGGTAGGTGTGATTTTATGTATTGCAAGTATAATTTAGCTTGCTAAGAAAGCTTCCTATTTTCCTCACTAAAGCATATCAACTCCACCTCACTTGTCCACTTTATCAGTTCCGCATGTGATATCATGGCTAGTTCTTTCAAGGATTTTCCTTCTCAGTCAATTTTCTAGTGTTTTCATTAATCAGAACATGGTTACAAGATTCATAAACATGATCATATGAAGTATTAAGAATAATTACAATCATGGGGAAACATGGGGTGTTACACTTTGTAAAGTAATGTAAATGTGAACGCATAATAAGACAAAAATGAGAATGTGAGAGGAAAATAAAGAATAAAATGTAATAAAAAAATTTAACAGGAGAGAAGGTTGAGTAATGGAAAGTGAAGGGCCATGTTTTTTGGCCTTCCCTTACCCCCAACTCTCCCTATTTCCTCATGTAATTTCAATACCATTGTGATTTTGTCCAAGGGAGGAAGATGATATAGACTCAAGAGCTTCTTGTACCATAGATTGTTGAAATCGAATACTGATCCCCCATTCAAAACTAGTTTTCCCATTTGGGTTTCTATGGTAAAATATTTTTCTTATGGTATGTTTAAATTATTATATGATTTTGGATATTTCCATGTGCTTGTGAAGAACAATTTACGTGTGAATTCCTTGTGTTGTGCATAAGTTTGGTACTTGCTTCACTGTTGATATAAGATATGTATTAATGTGTATTTTAATGCTTCCTGCAATTGAATCTATAAAGGAAATGAAAAATTAACTACTCCATTCATGTTAGAAACACTTAAAAATTCCTTCCGATTCATTTTCTAAGAACAAACACTGCTCTATATTTCCCACCATTGGATTCATCTTGAAATTGAAGATTGGTGGTTTTAATTAAATAGTTGTTGCAATTATTTAGTACGATTTCCATTTTGGAGAACTCCTCTCATCTCTCACAAGACATTGGGTGTATTTCTGTCTCTCTGAGACGTTTCTCATTGCTTGGACCATCCATTAATTACCTGGGTGCTTCAATCTTCTACCTAAGATGAATTTAAGATTGTTTGGGTGAATTTCTTGATGCATGGGTGATTCTAAATATTGATGGATGGATTTTAAGGTTGCTAGGGTGAATTTATTGATATCTGGGTGATTCTAAATAATGCTAGAAGAATTTTAAGATTGTTGGGGCCAATTTATTGATGCCTGTATGATTTTAAATATTGATGGATGTATTTTAATATTTCTAGAGTGAATTTATTGATGCCTAGGTGATTCTAAATAATGTTGGATGAATTTTAAGATTGTTGGGGAAAATTTATTGATGCTTGGTCGATTTTAAGTATTGCTGGACATATTTTAATATTATTGGGTAGAATTTGTTGATGCGTGGGTGATTCTAAAAATTGTTGGGGTGAATTTATTGATGCTTGGGTGATTCTAAACATTATTGGGGTGAATTTAAGATTATCAGGGCCGAATTTTTGTATTCTTAGACATTTTCAAATATTTCTGGGTGAGATTTCGCCTACCTGGTGAATGAATAGTCCTCTAGGATAGTTTTCTCTCATATGTCTGGTCATACAATGTCCATACATGGTCGTATGATCCGTACACAGTAATTGACATTTCCACCTTTTTCATATTGATGTGGGTGCACCATGGTAACCTATACGTTTTTAGGAGTCTATGAGAATGGGGGTTATGGTACTCTATGGGTGAATCAAAGCTACCTTATGTTTTGCATTGTAGTGATAGTGACTTCATTTATTATAAAGTGTATTTTTTTTATAAGGTATAGTCAATGCAATTCTTCTAATGAATGATATTTAAGAATAAATCGAGAGAACAAATTTTAGGGCTCATCCTCATATCCCCTCGTTTTCAAGTAATTTCTTGAATTGAGTGGTTCTATAAAAAATAGAAGTATAATGTCATATTGTTACATTCACTATTGACGAAGAAATACATTTTTTTGCACTACAAGTTAAATCTCAAAAGACTCCATTGGTTACATGGAGAAAGAGCCAACCATTAATATTGAGAATTGTTTATTATTGACTCGATTACCATTATGTTTCCAGTTATTTGATTTGTCTAGGTCACACCCAAGAACATGAATTCCAGTTAGGAGAAGAAAAAATGAATATAGTTTCTTATACAGGGCACATGATAGAGGCTTGGTAGCCTCCAAAAGACATAGAGATTACATAGGAAAAAAAAGATACAGACTTGGTAGTATTGTTGGAGATAGAACATCTTGTACAAGCCTTAGGGAAGATCTTAGAAGTTAAATTTTCACAATATCCATGTTGGTAAATAAAGTGGGATATAATTCCCTCGATTATGGATCAAACTTTGTCGAATCTAGACATATGCATAGATCTGAGTTTATTTCTTAATACCATCTTCCTATTCATGTTAGTGCTCTGGAATAATACTACTAGGGAATCAAACATATCTTTGGTCATATTATTCTCAGATAAATGAGGAATTGAATTATCTGATTCAGGTGGATATCGGGGTCCACCCACCTTTTCCAACTCGTTCAAAACAATTTTTTGGCAATTTTGGCAATTTACTATTTTTAGCAGTTTTTAACTTCTAGGGTCATTTTGAGGCCCTAAATGAATGTTTTTCAGGATTGATCTTCTCAATGATATCCAAAGTCTTTGATTAAGCCCCCAAAATGAATCTCCTCGATGATACCTTTCCAACGAGCTATTGTGCGCCCCAAACAAAGATCATATGCCAAAGTTACGCCCTCGAGAAGTTGATACACCAAACTACCCAAAACGAGGTCCACAGAACTATTGGATTTTCATCTTCCGGGGTTATTTTCTTTATGATAAAAAAGGCCTTTGGAGCCTCATTGTAAAATCATCTTCTTGTGATTGTGAGTAGCAGACACATATCTTCTTAAAGATAAGTTGCCACCATTCTAGCGAGTCTTGTACTCCGTATTTTTATAGTCTTTGTACATTTTTCACTCATTAACATAAAATTGTGTATTACTGTATCTCTATGTTTATGGTTGCATCTCTGATACATTTCTTTTATATTATTGGATATCCGAGATATCTATGTACATTTCTTTATTATATATCTTCTCTCATTTCATGCCGAAAATAATATGGATCATTATCCTTCATTGAATCAAAGATTACCCACTCAATTTTAATATCCTTTTTCTCATGACCTGCCAAAGCTAGTGGATCTGTCAGTGGAAAAATTGTTTTTTCCACTAACTCCCAAAGGTCATATTCCTTCCAGTCCAAAGTGATTCTTGCTTTCCAAGATAGGAAGTTGGTCACTCCATCCAATTTGTCTTCAACTCTTAGACTTGTTGATGCCATCCCTTAGACTTGATAAAATTTCCCAAAAATAAAATATTATTGGAAAATTGCCCATGTACAAGATTGTATTCACTTGTCACTATTGAAACCCACACAAATTTCCTTAAGAAAACTCGTGTATGTACACAATTGTTCCTTATGAAACATGTGTACAACTCTATATGACTACGAAACCCTAGTTCTACCTCAGTATTGTTGTTCACCTGAAATCAAAACCCTGATTTTTTAATATTGGTTATCGATTTTCTTAGATATCCTTGCAGATCGAATATATTTACTATCAATTGTTTTCTATTTTAGATCTTTCTTCGTATCAGAGAATACAATCTGAAACCATGTTGAAATCCCCACTTCAGAACCTAGGTATCTTGATATCTAATGATTTTCTTGTTGTAAATAAAATTAACTCACAAAATAGAACACACTTGCTGGAATAATCAACTCAAACAAATATAGTGGAAGCAATAATGGAAAGCAAAATCTCATACATAAGACACATATATTCTTCCCATAAACTAATATTGTCATTCAAATAACTTCAAAGCTTACAAGGGCTCCCTTACCTGGGAAAATCACCCACAAATAAATATAGAAAACCATAGATAGTACCTTCATACCCTAGTAACTCATGATCTATTGTACAACATCAATTTTTCATGTTTTCCGATATGTACACATCTTTCCTTAATCAAACCCATGTATACACGTTTTTCTCCATTGAAACCCATGTACATGCACTCAAAGACTATACGGAAAATTATGTACGATGTGACCATGCAACTACAACTCCAATCTATCAAAACCCACTTATAGGTGCCTCTGTTCTCTTTTCCCACTAACCTAATCTCTAGATGGAACTCCTTCACCTATCCAAGATCTCCTTGAGAAAAATTTCTTCTCTTCTCTCCGTGTCAAATCAATCTCTCTCTTGATCCATCTTTCTTCTTTACCCTATCCTTGCTTTTATAATCTTGAGTTATGACCTAACCCTAGCCTCCAAAGAAACTGACGATTGAGATCACTTCTCATCTCATTTGAGATCAATGGATAATATTTAATTCACTAATGATAATTACTTTTAGCATTTCTTTAAATAAACTCAACTATTTAATAAAATCACTTTACTTTGATAATTCCTTTAAAATTAAAGTAAATTATCAAGGTAGAAGGATTTGGACAACTTAACACATCTAAACACTTAGATCTGTGAAAAAGTACATATCTGATGCTACAAACATTAACATGTATTTATGTATGATCGTACTAGAACTCAACTCAGGTTCTTTCTATGACTCCTTTGTTGGGTCTTAGTTATCCCCTTGTTTCCTTTATAATTTGATTTTTGAGTTCAAACCTCCAACTTCTATGATTGGTCTTAGCTTACTTTCCAGAGCCTCCATGAGGAGGTAAATATTTCGAGATATTTTAGAGACTTGCTATTCCATCCTCATAAATATCTCCTCTATTGGATCTTGAGGTTTGTTATTAAAATACTCGCTAGCCATGGCTAGGGTTCTGCGACTTTCTTCTTAAACTGGTTCTTGAATCCTTGTAAATTTCCACAAATACCCCAAGAAAACCTGCTCTTATATGAATATGATTTGTAAACTGTTGTGGATATTCCATTGGATAGTTCGTCACAACAGATCTAATGAAACACTAAAATATTTACTATGAAGGTTGATTTCTTTTATATCTAAGATTCTTTAATTATTGATTTTTTGCTTAAAATTTATGAAATAGATGAAATATGAAAAATAGATAACATAAACAAATACTCACACACCATCCACAAATAAGAACAAGATATGAATTGGGAAACCCAATATGAGAGAAAGTCCAACTAGAAGGTGAGTCTTCTCTACTCTCTTTTATTCAATTGCAAGTTCAAAGAAAGAGGCACACTATGTGGAGTTGTGTTTGACACTATGGACTATATGGTTTCTACAGAATCTCTCCTCCTCTAGTTTTATCTCATAATACCAGTCCTAGTTTCTATATTAACTATGGAACAAAATACAATGCTAAAGAATGGAATCCCTTCTTCTGCTAGCAGCTCGGTATTTAGCATAGCCCAATAGTTATCTAGGGTTAGGATATTGAGTTCCTCAACCCTTAATTAATGATTAGGTTTGGACCTTCTATAATGTTCTATAAAATACACTATGTGGCTACCCCCACATGTTTAAGTAATGGGGTTTGACTTGACATCTACTCGCACCATGGTGATCAATACAGTAGGTCAATTTGCAGGAGGCATAACTTTCACATACAAACTCCAATTGAGGTGATTCTTGCACCGTTGAAAAGGTATAAGTGTATAGAATGCAAAAGTTAGCTCAATAGTAAGGTTTGTACCATTAAAAAGTGTTGTTTGATTCCTAAAAATGGCTCCAAAAGATTTTAGAGAGTTTTTTTGGACCCAAATTGCCAAATTGGGATCAATCACTAAAATGGATTTGCAAGTTTATTCCTCCATTTTTTTCCCCATAAAGCATTGAGATAGATGAAAAATAATATAATGATCCAATTTGTATAATTTTTATCACAATTGTTAGCAGAAAGAGAAAAATAGAGAGCATAATGACACAATTGATTCCATAAATGATACATTTATTATCTTGATAGCCAAGTTTACTTGTGTCTTTTGGGGGGGAAACCTCTAGCAGAGCAAAGTTCAAGTACAAAATGATTCTCAAGACACAATATTTCCATGTTTTCTACCCCTATTTATACTATTTCTATCTTCTAGAGAACATTCTAGAGGAAGAACNCATATCTGATGCTACAAACATTAACATGTATTTATGTATGATCGTACTGGAACTCAACTCAGGTTCTTTCTATGACTCCTTTGTTGGGTCTTAGTTATCCCCTTGTTTCCTTTATAATTTGATTTTTGAGTTCAAACCTCCAACTTCTCTGATTGGTCTTAGCTTACTTTCCAGAGCCTCCATGAGGAGAGAAATATTTCGAGATATTTTAGAGGCCCACTATTCCATCCTCATAAATATCTCCTCTATTGGATCTTGAGGTTTGTTATTAAAATACTCGCTAGCCATGGCTAGGGTTCTGCGAATTTCTTCTTAAACTGGTTCTTGAATCCTTGTAAATTTCCACAAATACCCCAAGAAAACTTGCTCTTATATGAATATGATTTGTAAATTGTTGTGGATATTCCATTGGATAGTTCATCACAACAGATCTAATGAAACACTAAAATATTTACTATGAAGGTTAATTTCTTTTATATCTCAGATTCTTTAATTACTGATTTTTTGCTTAAAATTTATGAAATAGATGAAATATGAAAAATAGATAACATAAATAAATATTCACACACCATCCACAAATAAGAACAAGATATGAATTGGGAAACCCAATACGGAAGAAAACCCAACTAGAAGGTGAGTCTTCTCTACTCTCTTTTATTCAATTGCAAGTTCAAAGAAAGAGGCACACTCTGTGGAGTTGTGTTTGACACTATGGACTATATGGTTTCTACAGAATCTCTCCTCCTCTAGTTTTCTCTCATAATACCAGTCCTAGTTTCTATATTAACTATGGAACAAAATACAATGCTAAAAAATAGAATCCCTTCTTCTGCTAGCGGCTCAGTATTTAGCATAGCCCAATAGTTATCTAGGGTTAGGGTATTGAGTTCCTCAACCCTTAATTAATGATTAGGTTTGGACCTTCTATAATGTTCTATAAAATACACTATGTGGCTACCCCCACATGTTTAAGTAATGGGGTTTGACTTGACATCTACTCGCACCATGGTGATCAATACAGTAGGTCAATTTGCAGGAGGCATAACTTTCACATACAAACTCCAATTGAGGTGATTCTTGCACCGTTGAAAAGGTATAAGTGTATAGAATGCAAAAGTTAGCTCAATAGTAAGGTTTGTACCATTAAAAAGTGTTGTTTGATTCCTAAAAATGGCTCCAAAAGATTTTAGAGAGTTTTTTTGGACCCAAATTGCCAAATTGGGATCAATCACTAAAATGGATTTGCAAGTTTATTCCTCCATTTTTTTCCCCATAAAGCATTGAGATAGATGAAAAATAATATAATGATCCAATTTGTATAATTTTTATCACAATTGTTAGCAGAAAGAGAAAAATAGAGAGCATAATGACACAATTGATTCCATAAATGATACATTTATTATCTTGATAGCCAAGTTTACTTGTGTCTTTTGGGGGGGAAACCTCTAGCAGAGCAAAGTTCAAGTACAAAATGATTCTCAAGACACAATATTTCCATGTTTTCTACCCCTATTTATACTATTTCTATCTTCTAGAGAACATTCTAGAGGAAGAACGTTTTAGAGGCAGAACCTTCTAGTAGTTTTTCTTACAATATACGTGTTCATATTATTAGATATGCCTTATTTAATAATTTCAGCCTTTATTACATAGAAAAACATAGTATTCTATCTACTTGAGAGGTTAGGGAGGTTAAGACCCTAACATAGTCAGACCTTGGCCTTAAGCTACACATTGTAAATGCATATGCCATATTCACATGACTTAAACACGGGGTCATTTATTTAAGATCATGTGACTTAAATCCCATCATTATAATACAAAATGCATGATATGGAGAGTTGTATGAGCTTCTGGTAGGATATAAAGGTTTTGTGGTTGGTACAAGATAGTTCTTTGAAATCACTAAATTGACCATAATTGATCCAAGGTCTAACTATTCCAAGGATTCCTAGAGATAAATTGGCATCTTGGACTCTTCATGCTACATTAGAACACGAGCGGGTTGGATTCTTAAGGGACTATATAGCAGAGAAATGGGATCCTAACCTTTTGTTGTGTCTCTCTAAGTGGAATAGGTATGTGACTTATTGAAGGTTGTGTGAGATGCATGAAGAAATTTTCCCTTAAGGTAACCATGGTACATGTGTGGTTTAGTCTATATCCTTAAGTACTGTGGATTGGAATAGGTGAAAAACAAGACCTAATCGCCATCCTTTGCTCTTGTGATCTCATTGATTACTTTGAAGGTGACATCTCCAAAAGATGCCAATGGTTAGGTGGTGAATTTATTCTTTGCAACTAATTTGGTGGACATGTTCATGAGAGATATAAATTCTTATCTTTGTCTTAGGTTTTATCATTTAATTTTCCTTAAATCTGATGCTTATGTCATTTCTTGTAAAGAAAATAGCTCAAATAAATGAAAATGTAGTTAATAGGCATGATTATGAATCTCACTTGGATTCTTATCATCATGTATGTTTATCCAATGTATTTTGCCTATAGATTCAACCTTTAAATTACATACAAAATATGTTATATGGTTGTTAAAAGTCAAACTAGTTCACAAATCCAAATGATTATGATTAATGAACTTGACAACATTACAATCTTTTATTTCTTAAATCTATTATCTTTTTATTTTAATTATACAAATTTAATCAACATTCCTCATCTATTTTTTATTATTTTATGTTTTAAAATTTATTATTATTTAAAAATAATCAACCGTCACTCATCAAATGAGTAATTGTTCTTAAATTTATTATCCTTTTATTTTAATTATACAAATTTAATCAACATTCCTCTTTTATTTTTATTATTTTATGTTTTAAAATTTATTATTATTTAAAAATAATCAACCGTTACTCGATCAAATGAGTAATTGTTTTTATTTGCACATTCAAAATGTTACGATCTAAAAGAAGCACAAACTGATTTCACCAAGTAATGGATCAAATGAGTAATTGT
>JZKD02S2363778.1:318865-336480 GCA_000966675.3 Picea glauca
TGGAGTGAGACCAGGAATTTGGGGTGATGATGAAAATATCCCAAGGTTAGATCACAACTATTGCATAGCCAAGAGGCAAGATGAAATATTAGTCATGGATCTGTGTATTTCCCACTTGTTTACCTTATAAGAATTCAAAGTGGTGGATTTTAATCATCTCTCAGGTCAAGGGTGCCAATACGATCATAGTTGATAGATGAAAAGGATTGAAATCCATCATATCTAGAGACTAAAATCATCATCATTCATCATCATAACTTGAGGACGGGGTGACTTATGTAACAACACGTAAGATTTTATGGGCTGCATCCATCCCAGAAAGATGAATGTCACAATATCCAAGGTGAAAATCATTCAAAATGCATGCAACCTCATCGTGGGTTAAACAACATCGTAGTACAGTATCAATACGACAGCGGTACAAAGTGTCACTGATGATAAGTTAGCATTTAGAATGGTGGCGGATACGACGACAATCATCACGTGAAATATCAAACTAGAAACATTGGGTTTGGAGATAGAGAAGAATATATCCATACCAAGGGTCATATGTGATAATTAGGAATAGGTATCCATTGGGAAGAGAATCATCAAGCTCATTATACTCATCAGTATAGGGAAGATTGCAAATCAGTTCCACAAAAACCAATGAGTTTTTAGATTTTGATTTGGTAAAATCGAGATCGAATTCTTGAAGAATAACGATATAGTTGGAATATTTTCCCCCAAGGAATTGATGCGTTAGGATATGGTACATGGGGTTCGATTCCTTAATGACCATGGTAGGGCGTAATAGGATGTAATGATGAAATATCTGGACGAAAATAACCACATCCAAAGCCAACTTTTCAACATGTTAATATTGGAGCTCCAGACTCGATATACTCTTACTCAGATAGTAGATCAGATAATCATAATTGTTAGGATCCTCTTGAACTAACACCATAGAAATAGTGGAAGTAGAGGCATCCAAATAAAGGATATAGTCGCGTGCATAATTTGGTGGGTGCAAGAGAGGTGTGTGTCTTAATGCATGCTTAAGAGCATCGAAATAACGTTGAGAAGTGTCATCCTAGATGAAAGGAGTGTATTTATGCAAAAATCTCATGAATCCTTTAGTGAGTTCGGCATAATTATAGATGAAATGTTAAAGAAAGTTTGGTTTCCCTTGCAAACTTTGTAGTTGGGTTAGATTGTTGGTAGGGGTAAATAAAAAATATCTTTTACTTTTAAGGGATCCACGCTAATCCCATATTTGGAGACGACAAATCCAAGGAATCGACCTGATTTGACAACAGAGATGCATTTGTGAGGGTTCAAACGGATATGGTAAAACCTACATCAAAGAAATATGTCCCATAAGTGACCAATATGGTATCATATATGAGATGAATGAGCGGGTAAGTCATCGAGGTAAGGTTCCACAATATGTTTGATATCATGGAAAGCATATGACATGGCCCGTTGGAACGTAGCTCCATTGTTTTTAATACCAAAAGGTAGCTTCCAATAAGAGAATGTCCCCCAAGGGAAGATCAAGGTTGTTTTATGTTGATCAACCGGTAGAATATTGATCTGGTTATACCCTGAGAAGCCATCCATCAAGGAAAAAATAGCATTGCCAACACAATTATCGATGATTTGGTCGATAAAGGGTGTGGGGTAATTGTCTTTGGGACAAGCCTTATTGATATCCCTATAATAGACACAAAAACAAATGGTCCCTTGTTTCTTAGCGACTGAAACAATGTTAGAAACCCATTCAGTCAAGGGGACAGGATAAATAAAACCAGACTTCAACAATTTTTCAACTTCTTCCTTTATAACCATGGTTTTCTTAGGATGAACCGGGCGAAGTTTTTGTCATACAATTTTAACACCTGGGTAAGTTTGTATATCATGCATAATGATCAATGGATTGATCCCTGACATTTCTTTGTAAATCCAAGTGAAGACGTCATGGAATTATTTGAACAAAGAGGTATAATCTTCCACTTCCTTGGGCGAATAATCGACATCGAGATGAACATTTTCCAGATACCTTATTTTATCGAGATGTTGATAGAGATCATAGAAGAGATGTTTCCCAAATTCCCCTCAGAAGTAGTGTCCTAGGTAAGTATAGGATATTGGGGAGCATCGACAACACCATCAGGAAATATAGAGTGTATATCTTTCTCAATTTCATATAAACTAGGAAGAAAAGATGAATGATGATGGTTATCATCCCAAGGTACCTCTTCAATATTAATCATTTACATAATGGATTCGTATGATGGAAAAAACCGTAGGATGTAATCGAAAGTAGAGGATAGGGAGTCCAACCAACATGAAAACGAGTAAGTGTTGGATGACAACATATGTTGGTCATCCGGTGAGGGAGAGGTGGATTGGATGGCATCATATAAAGCCTCAACAAGACTAAGTGGCATAGTGTCACCTAGTGCATCGAATTCCAAAGGACTAGGCACAACCTAAGGATCATATGATTTGTAAGATTGATATGCCATAGTTGAGATCATATTGATCATGGTAATATGTTGCAAGGTGGGTGGAAGTGTGTAGGGAAGGTACCCATAAGTGAAGAGTCTTTTAAAATACCTACTCCAAAACTTTCATAAGTGATCTTAGAATCTCCCAATAAAGGAACGTTGTTGGCTGCGGGAGTGTGAGCATCAGGGGTACAGTAATCTAACTGATCGATAGTGACAATTTTACCTTGATAGGGGAATTGTACAAATCGAAACACCAATGAAGCGAGGATAGTCATGGCATAAAACCAACTTATTCCTAAAAACAAGTTGTAATCAAGGGGAGCATCGACTACCACTTCATCAACAAAGACAATCTTTCCTCCCAATTGAATAGCTAAGGAATGTAAGAGCCCATGAGGATGAAAACCTCTCCCATCGAATGTTCGTAAAATGGTAGGGGATTGATTAAGCGCAGGTGATTTCAAACCTTTCCAATAAGCTAACGACGTGACATAGGTGGAATATCCCTCATCCAATATGGTGCGATGAATGTGTTGGTTATGGACAAGAACATCGATCTAAAAAGAAAGCTAGTGAGAAAGTCATGATTTGAAATTATCAAGGTTAAACATGATATTACTAGATGACTTAGGATCGATCGCTTCGATGGCGGCCAAGAGTGTTCTACGTTGACTTGAGAAATGTTGTATAAATTTAAGAGTAGACATAACACACAATGATTGAGCCAAATCTTCAACAATTTTGTATTTTTGGGCGACATGTGAACTAGGATTAAAAGTTGATTTTTGAATAGTGCTCTTGAGAGAGCGTAAGATAGAGTCAAAAGTAGGTTTCTCAATATGAAGTGGCCCATATTGAGGAGTAACGGTGGTGGAATGTGGATCCGATGTAGTACCATTAGTGATGTTCTCTCTATCAGGTTTAGTCGACATGTCATACATTGTAGTGCGATTGGTTAAATCAATCACATTAAACATATAAATATGGGCACTCGATGAGGCTTCCTCACTAGGAGGATGATTAGGATTTCCCCTTGCTAGAGGAGCAAGGGATTGCATAACCATGGAATACTACTAAGGAAAAGGTTGTGTCAACACAGTGGGTTGGGAATTCCCTTTGAAAAGTTTTGGAACTTGGTCACAATGAGGACAGTCTCGGGTGTAATGATCATCACCACAAATGAGACACATAAATTTTGGTTTTCGCTGTGGTTGTTTCTCAGGAGCAGGTGGTTGAGTTGGTGTTTTTGGATTTTCATTATTATTGTTCTTTTTGGGTTTATTTTTTTTTCTTCTTTCCCCTGGATTGTTGTGAAGAGGCAGATTGAACTGCATTCACCTTAGATATTTGAGTCAGGGGGGAGGTAGAGGAGAATGAGGTCGAACCAGTAATGGGTGCAAGAATAGATCAATTAACTAAGCTGATGGACTATGATGAATATTGGGTTTTTATGGCACCGACAATTCCATCTGCATGACATGTGGAAGATGGCTTGGATGGATCAGTGGACGTGCAGGGATCATTCGGTATCAACTCATACAACATACCGGATTGGGAATAAAATAAATCCAGATGTCCAGCACGAGAAATGGATTATTCCTTAGTGACAACAACACCCATGGAGATGTCACAAGAAATTGGGGGTAAAATAGATTTGGTAAATCACTCCTCCAACAATTAGTCAGGAATGGTCGCTTTGATCAACCTTCGTCGTCTTCTCCACTCATGAATGTGATCAGAGATATGTACAGAGTTAGTTTGACGAAGTGAATTCAAGATTTTTGTACCAATCTCGTAACGGATGGGTAATTGAAAATGTGTGAGAAAATCCATGTCCAAGGAGTTGAAATCTTGAAAAGTACCATGTTGGAGTTCAATGTACCATGTGGTTTCTCAGCCCGTGAGTGTGCACTAGAAAAGACGCAACTAGATAGAATCATCCATAAGTGAGTTTGATGAACACCATATATGAAACTTCATAACTTGGTTGTTTGGGTCTTCGCCAGGTTTACTAACAAATTTGGGGATGTCAGAAGGTAGCTTAGCATGAATTACTGGTCAGAAAGGAAAATGTATTATGGGATCATTTGTCAACAATCATAAATCTAGTAGATCCAACATGGCTAGGAATGAGAGTTGTCAGTTAACTTGAGGATGATATTGGTGTGGGATGGGGACACTAGTAGGGCCATGAATTGGTTGAGATGGATAGTTGTAGCCAGCAGGCCCTCCCGTATACTTTTGTCGTTGGCCAACATAGGAGGGATTCAATTGTTGTTGTGGAAAATTCATGAAAGGAGGCAAACCCAGTTGGTTTTGGGGAGGATAAACATTATATCTCATAGGAGGATAGGTCATTATATTAGGCTGAGGTGGATAAACAATTTTCCCTTGAGGGGAGGATAAGCAGTTTTTCCTTGTGGAGGGTAAAAAGTTTACCCTTGGGGAGGATAAGATTGTTTTCCTTGAGGTCCCCAAGTGGGATTTGGGACATCCGGGAAAGGTTGTCTAGAATGTAATCTAGAAGGCTTAGGATTTGGAACTCCTCATTCTGGGTTAGGGTATGATGGCCCTCCTTGATAAGGTTGATGAAACGTACCTCCTTGGGGTTGTCACCAAGATTGTGAAGGGTTTCCAGAAAAAGAAGGTTGTCCCCCTACCATAGCTTGAGTTACAATTGGGCTTTGACCAATAAAAGGGGGCTTCCCCCCAGTGGGTATGTGTAAGGGTGGTTGTCCCCTAGGAGGGACAAGCATTCTAGATAATGGTTTCCCCCCATTTGGGATTTGTCTCGTAGTGGAGTGTGTCTGAATGGTAGGGTTCATCATTTTGTGATGTATAGGTGTTCCAACAGGATTTTGTAGAATGTAAGGTGCTATAGGTTGAAGAGGTAGTGTGGTAGGAGTAACCATAAAATTAACTTGTGTATGACTAGGCATTATGACTCCAACATTACTTTGGACTTGTACTAACGTAGCAGTAGGATTGACTACTTGTTCGATGGGATGGTCAATAGTCTAACCAGATGGTCCCACCTCGGCACTAGCATAGGTAAGAGGGCCAAGAGGTGGTCAACTAAAATTGAATTTTCCATAAAGATAACGTCTCGATGGAGTTCTCCATATGGAATGAACAAGTGTTTGTTGTGGATTTACCATGTCAACAAACCATACAGAGGTCGTGTACTCATCATTAAAATCTGGTTGTGTGTGTTCCATCTGTGTCTCAGTGTATGGCCTCAACGACATACGAGGAAACTCTTATTCTATGACGTTACCTAACGATTCCAATTGAAGAAGGAGCGGCTTGATAGGAACTTGTGACACAGAGTTAGTAGGAGGAATGAGATCTTCCTCAACCGTAACTAAGGCTCTTTTGGGATTTGATAACAAAGGAGTAGAAATGCTCCCAACATCCGAATGATTTTCTACCTCTTCACAGTAAAAATATTCAGTTGAATTAGGAGGTAAGGGTTTGTAGCCTTCTAGAGGAAGCCAATGCATCCTACATGATCTACGAAGACATTTATCATCTACATTCTCAATATTGAAAAACAATTAAGTAAATAAACAACACTCACTAAAAATCCAGGGGAACCAACAAGCAAACAATACCTTCTCTTAATGACCATACTAGTTGGTGATGAAATCCAACATCGCGTGATCAAATTGAGAAGGGGATAGGATATGAGAGGTTGGGTATGTTACGTTGGTGGTCTTCTTAACAGACTTACTCCTTGGTGCAATCTTCCACACAATAATTGTGGATTTACCCTCCAAGGAGCCCAAGTGAGTTTGACCAACGTTTGTTCCAGTTACAGTGAATACTTCCCTTCACCATCATCTTGTGTAAGGACCCTAAATATTATGGCTAATAAGGACACCAACTTGCAGTCAACCTCTAGGTAGGTACAGTCGATAGCCCAGTCCGAACGTATAGGTAGGATAACAAGTTTGAAATCCTTCAAGAGAACTGAGGACAAGTGGACCCATAGAACTCCAAAGGACCTCGAATGGATTTGGAATTCACGAAGCACCGAGACCAAATGAAGATAGTTGAAACTCAAGAATAACCCCCAAAATATGATCTTACTACTACGAATGGTTAAGGCTTGGAGGGATAATCTTCGTTGCTCTCTCAAACACGACCTCGTGCATAACCCCTGTGTGAGAGGGGGATCCCAGCTATGCTAATACGAAAATTGGATTTACTCTCCCTATCAAAAGATGTCAAGTTTGTCTTGAATGATTTGGAGAGTTATTCTCATAGCCTAATCCAAAGTTTTATTCCTAGTCTATTGTTGGTGTAATGAGTTTAAAAATAAAAAGTTTCTAGATCAATTTTTAATTAGCCTTTATTTTAGTGGTTGTTCTTTACAAGAAGTGACTGAGAATGAAACTAATGATGTTGCGACTCGAATCCCAAAGAATTAAGAGAATGATAAGCAAGCATTTCTTTCAATGAACTTTTGTTTACGAGAAGGAGAAGAGTTTTCTTTCTTACACTACCAAACACAAGAATGCAAAAATTTCATGCAATTGGTTTTCAACAAGAATCCATTTAAGTGCCAAATTATAAAGAAATATTTTTTGGTATCCAAAAACCAATCGTAAAAAGTATCATTTCATTTGATTATGAATTTGAATTGATTTGTTTAATGCTTCTTATGTCAATAATAAAAATAATTTTCACTATTGCAACTTTAGACAATGGGAAGGAAGAATCACACAAACAAAAGGCACTCTCACAATAGTCAATAAGAGACAAAAACAAACTAAAGTTTCCAAGAAAGAACACCAAAACTAACAAAACACACTTAATAAATTTTCTGGAAATATATGAAGATTAGAGACCAATTAAAACAGTAAGAGGTCCATGAGTTTCCTTGCAATAATCTTTAATTGATCAGATGAACAAAAAAGCATCAAAATGAACCCAAAATTTGAAGAAAAAGGGTGATTTCGCAACAAGGAAATATAATAAAATCCAATCAAAGATCAAAAGTTTAAAAAGAAGCAAGTTGCAGGTTTGACAAAAGACATAAATTGATCGCACAAGTTCTGAGTTAAAAGGAAATACCCAAGAATCACACTCAGTACCAAGGAAATAAAAAATTTCTCAAGATGAGGAAAAATGAACTCTCTTGCTATAACAAAACTAGAGTGCTATAGTTCTCCCTAACACACTATAAGGGAGCACCAATCAGGAAATGAACGTTGTGGCTGTAAATGGAGAGGGCACGATTTTTCAAACAAAATTTGAGAACAACCTAGAAAAATGAAAAACTCATAAAGTTTCATCAACAGTCTCTATGAGACATCTTCAGTAATGACAACAAATGTATAGAAGGAAAAATACAACAAACAGGATCTGAAGATGAGAAAAAAGAAAAGACAAAACCAAGGAAGGAAATCAAAACTGAAATCTTCGATCTCCGGTGGAGTCGTCAATTTCTATTGTAGGAAAATTCCCCTACAGACAGGTGAATATCCTCTTGGATTTTATACCCGTACTACCAAGACAAAATGATGCTAACATTGGACACTAACATTACTTTAAATGTAGTTAAACTATTCAAAGGAAAAAGAGGAAGAACGTATGATGTACATTTTTCTTAACCTTGTCCTCTCTTAATCCAGGCTGAAATTGATCTTCAAGCTCAATAATTATGTCTGCAATCCAACGGATAACGAAGAAAACATAAACTTCCTACTGTTAAAGTTTCTGCTATTATTAGGTTACTTTCAATTTACAATATAACAATAGCATAGACAGGATCACTGAGAGAAACACAATCACAAGAGTACACAAGCATTTATCTTGGGAAACCCTCAAGGGGAATAAAATCCAGCAAAACTTCCTTAATATAGATAGCCAATCCAATGCCAAGATAATGAGCCAAACAACACAGAAATTCCTCTCCTAAGGATGTGCCTCTCTTTCTCTTCCTTCTTTCGGCAACTGGTAAATACAACTTCCTTCAATACTTGTGCACTAGATGGGTGAGCTGAGTGTGTGTCTAAATGAGGCACTGGCCTCTCTTATTTATACAATTATGGCACGTGTGGAAGTGTCTCTTCACTGGCAGGGCCGACTTCTTCTTATGGGTGGTTATAACCACCTTTAATATATTCTGGGGCCTCTTTAATATATTCTAGGGCCAACTTCTTATTTATCCTATTACAATTAGGGTTTGACCAATCCGCAAAAGGGGATTTGGTCATTTACAATACCTGACATGATCAATCCATAAAAGGGGATTGATCTAATCAATAATAAATATATTTTATCTTTATCCGCAAAAGGGGATAAGAATATTCTTTGTAGTTACACAATATTTTAACACTCCCTCTTGACAAGAAGGATATTCTTTATCTTTTGACAGGTCACTGGATTTCGACATCAACTAGGTAGCAGCATCCACTGGATAACATCATCAACTGGGCAACATCATCAACTAGGCAACATCATCAACTAGGCAACATCATCAACTGGATAATCATCATTAATTGGATAACTGGAGGCATCCACTTGTTCATCTGGCATCATGATCATTGACTGGCATATTTATAAATCATCGAAAGTTTTGTTCTCTTTATCTTCGCGCAGAAGATACTCTTTCTTTCTTTCATCTTCACACAAAAGATACTTCTTTCTTATCTTCACACAAAAGATGTCCTATGAGTTTTGCCATTGCTTTTATGTTCTCCCTTCTCTTGTAGTCATCTATCTCACCCATCCATTGGGGAGGACTACTACCATAGCTTCACTCCTAGTTAACCTGCATGAACTAGAGAAGCTAATATGCTAGTCTAGGCAAGACTAGACTCCCTTTCCATGATCCACGCAGGATCACAACACAAACCCCAAGAGCCAGCTAACCATTCCACATGGTCAAGGTTTGTGTTCCAAGCTACTCAATCCTTGGCCAGAGGAGAGTATCTTCCTACTGCCCCTTGGATAAACATCCACATTCCTCTCTACGAGGGTGGTCACACCCCTCTCTATGAGGGTATTCTAGCATGTCCCTAGAGTATCCAAAACTCAACACTTGGACAGAGGCCAACCCTGGAAAATTTCTCATTCCCCTTCTCTATGAAGGTGTCTTCTCTTTCTCCTTCTCTACAAAGGTCTACCTGTGGGATTGCTCATTCCTTCTCTACAAATGTCTCTTCCTTCTCTATGAAGTTCTAGGTATGGGATCCAAAAATATCTTGTGGTCCAAAATATTTCCATGGTAAAATACCATGTTATCCATCTGTTGGGCACCATCCACCTACTGGATAACTTTCATCTTGATCAAAATATCTAGGCACCATCCATCTTCTTTTCTAACTGCATCAAATCATGATCCTTCATTTAGAACTAGGAGACATGGCTCCCTCTTGCACCAAAATGATAGCTTCTAATCATCATCCTTAAGGTTTTCCTCTGTAATATCCTGGGTGCCTTCTTGAGTTTGAGTATTTCTTTCTTTTTGTCTTCATACTGGATCAACCTGTTCCCTCTGCATCTATAAGAACGGTACTAGGGAAACCTGTTGTTACCTGCATCTCATCCACAATATCTAAGTATCCATCCTTTTTCTTCATCTTGAATATTTATGTTTTGCATCTTTAGGAGCCTCCTGCTCCTATATAAATATCAGATATTGTCTGGTCTTAATTGACTGTCACCATATCATACATCCTTCTCATGTTGTCTGCAAGTGACAACATAAGTTCTTTCTTCCGAGACTTGTAAAATTACTTACAATATGTTTTCTTTGTCACTGTTATTAGTGATCATAGCTAAAATAAATATTTTATCTCTTTCTTCATCCTCTTCTTTGATACTTCCTTCATAATTCTACATAGACACTAAAATAAAACGAGGTTAATTAACATTCTCACAAAAAAATAACTTGTGATGAGAAGGTATTAAAGTAAATAAGATACAAAAAAATAACCATGAATATTTATCTTTTGTTTTTGTGTTGGGAGGCTTCACAGACTCCACCATTTGCTATCTTTCTTCAGATCAACTATCTTCAACTTAAAGTACATAATCCTTAATTTCTGCTAAATCTTTCTTTGAGAGAGGAGATTCCTCTACCACATGTTCTTGATAATTTATTTTCCCTTTTTCTTCAGGACAGTCATAAGAAAAGTGTCCCAACTTTTGATAGTTGCAGCATCTGATCTTTGAAACATCTCTCTTCTTATCTAGAGCTCTTACAGAGTTAGCTTCTTTATTGTTCTTCCTAAAGAAACTTATTTTTTTCTTTTGAGCTGTAAGAGCTTCCTCTTCCTCGACAATTAATCCCTTCTGTTGGTCTACAAGTCTAGATTCTTTGTGTGTGCAATCTTCCCTTAAATTATCAAACTTGGGTAACTTTCTTCTTGCACACACTCCTTGTACAAAAGGAATCCAAAATGTTGGAAACCCATTTAGGGTTGTGGTTACAAGTTGTTTTTCACTAATGACATCTCCAATAGCTGCAAGCTGATCTCCAATATGAGAAACTCTCATAAGATAGGATGTGACAGATTCTGAGTTGTCCATCTTCATATTACGAAGTTGATTTCTTAAGGTAAGATTTCGGCTAATGTCTTTGCTTTCATATAACCTACTGAGTGCTTCAAACATTTTCCTTGCTATCTGTAGTTCGGATATATGAGGGATCAAGTGATCCTTTACTGAATCTGACATGATTCTCTTTGATTTCTTTTCATTCTTCTTATGCTTGGTCTTTTCCTCTTCTTCATCTGGTTCTGGTACACCCACTGTAACATGTTCTAGGATATCATTCTCATCTATAATCGTATGCAACCTATGCTTCCAAGATCTAAAGTTTCTAGATCCTTCCATCCTATCTTCTACCCTCATGTTGGTAGCCATTATTTCTTATAGAAGAAACCCTAGCCCTCTGGGCTATAGAATTAATAAAAAATCAAATTACTTGGATCTGAAAACTGAACTCACCAAAATATGCATTGGAATGAGGCGAGTAGCCTGGTGTGTTTAGATTTAAGAAAATCCAACTTTTACCCCTCCAAACTTGATCTACGGATTTCTGGACTGGTGCTTCTGGTTTTCTGGTACTTTTGGTACACTAGTACTTATGGTTTTTTGGTACTTTGTGAAAACTAGGGTTTCACTTTCTAGGATATCTAGCCCTAAAAATGTGCGTTGAAGATGCTAAATGTTCCTTGAGGTAGGGTGCATGTTTCTAGATGGATTTGGGGCTAAAAACCTTCTTTAATAAAAATCCCTAATTTTCATGTACGATAATAGTGATGTTTTTCTTTTTCCTGTGAAAGATGCTCTCTTCAGCTTATCTCTGATTCCATGTTAAAGTTTCTTCTATTATTAGGTTACTTTCAATTTACTAGATAACAATAGCATAGACAAGATCACTGAGAGAAACAAAATCACAAGAGTACACAAGCATTTATCCTGGGAAACCCTCAAGGGGAAGAAAACCCAAAAAAACTTCCTTAATATAGATAGCCAATCCAATGCGAAGATAATGAGAAAAACAAAACAGAAATTCCTCTCCCAATGATGTGCCTCTCTTTCTCTTCCTTCTTCCAGCAACTGGTAACTAGAGCTTCCTTCAATACTTGCACACTAGATGAGTGAACTGAGTGTGTGTCTAAATGAGGCATTGGCCTCTCTTATTTATACAATTCTGGCACGTGTGGAAGTGTCTCTTCACTGGAAGGGCCAACTTCTTCTTCTGGGTGGTTATAACCACCTTTAATATATTATGGGGCCTCTTTAACATATTTTGGGGCCGACTTCTTATTTATCCTATTACAATTAGGGTTTGACCAATCCACAAAAGGGGATTTGGTCATTTACAATACCCGACATGATCAATCCAAAAAATGGTATTGATCTAATCAATAATAAATATATTTTATATTTATCCACAAAAGGGGATAAGAATATTCTTTGCAGTCACACAATATTTTAACACCTACTCTACCAACATTAGTTTAAACTAAATTTATCCACAATAGATAAGTATATGCAACCATACACAAACTTGAAGGAAATAGGCCAAGAATGTATTAATGAGAACTTTACAAGGCACTTACAATATGTAGATGCAGTTGGAACAACCTGTCCAAGTCCTCCTTGTCTAACCCCTTGCTCAAAACATCCATGATTAGAATGACAATACTTTTTGTTGATTATTCTCCTCCTATTCACCATGATAATTCCTCCTTTTATAGGCTTTGAGAGGCTCAACCACCTTAGTTATATTTGGAATAAGTTGAGGATATGACTCCATCAGTTTTGGCATCTCCCTTAGATGCAGCCTAAAGCTTGGATTCGAGCCAAACCAACTCGAATAATCTCTAGTTGTATTTAGAGATAAGGAGGATTTCTTTCCATTATCCTCTCAACCAATCAACGCTCCCTCAGAAATGGCAATAGAGTGCTACAACTCTCCATGCTAGATGGACAGGGAGTGCTAGCACTCCCTGCATATGAGCAAGGGAGCATTGATCTTCCAAAAGTTCATTAAGATGACCGTTTCTAAAGAAAAAAAATTGTTTAGTTTTTCAAATGATGTGCTTTCCCTTTCCAACATGTTCTATAGGATGTATCAAGTGTTTCCATGGTGTCGTTCACAATGTGACATATGCAGAATGAAAATGAGACATTTACGACACTTGTGACAAAAGTGCGACACTTTAAACACTTTGTGATAATGAGAATGTGACATTATCAAAGTGAGGAATTTTGACATGTAACAATCAATGAGCACATCTCAGAATGATCGAGGGGTTAAATATTCTGATGAGGAATTCCACAAAAGGGATAGGAATCGTCGATCTACACATGAATATTCTAGGGCATTGAACTTAGGCGCATGATTTTATCCGTTATGGGATTCTGAAATCTATCTAATCCATTCATTTGAAGCTAGGATAGAGGTCGATGATTGGATTGTAGGATCACAATAAACTTGCAAGCCGTATGGACTAAATTTAAATTCAAATGCAGCATAAAAATAAAAAATTAATTCTAACACTATCTAAAACTTAACTATTTCTAAAATTTATTCAAATAAAAGATGGAATTTTGAATTTTAACTTATGTTACAACAGTAGACTCCATCTTGGGAATGTTTCTCCTTGTGAGGCACTAAATAAAATGCATACCAAGTGCCTTTATTCGGTAATGGAGTCATTATTCTCTAAAACTAATTACTTTTTTAAAACACATATAAAACTAGATCCTTTATTTTATAATAAATATTATGTAGGACTCCTCTATCAATGAACTTTATAATGACTACTTCCTTGCTCAATTATGAGTTAGGAGCATAAATTTATGGTCATTTGGTTGTTACCCATTTATTCTTTCTATTCACCCTTCAAGCAGGTGTAACCTTTAATTGTGCCCATGCATCTTTGCACTTGCTACTTTGGGATTTTGACAAGATCCCAACTGGGTTCCTTCATCATCATATTTTGGATAATATTTCCAAGTGTCATCTTTATCTGGGTTCCAGGCTACTAGATACAATGTGTTGAAGTTTCAGGCCAATTAATATTTTTGGCCCAGAATGCTACATGAACCTTCTTTGCATTCCTATAAATTTGTATGTGCCCATAATTCTATTTTGACTCCATGTTTTTCTTATATGGATCAAGATATTTCCGTAGACTACTCCTATTCCCCAATCTGATTCTAGAGCATGAACTTATGGCCCTCGGAAGTTAGTTGGGTCTTAAAATTTACCTTGCACTATTTGATCTGCAGCTTCCTCATACTAGAACTGTTTGACGAATCGTTTACACTGTTAGAAGGATCTATCCGAGCTCTGTCATTTGATATTCAATTATAGAGTGTACCATATTTCACGTTGTACTTGTGGTTTTCGAGTAGATAAAAACACTGTTTAGGGCCTCAAAAATGCCCTGCAAAAAACATGACCTGGAAAAAACCAAAATTTTGCAATAATTTTTAATAATTTATGATAATTTATATAAAACCTATTGACTAGGATGATGACATGGCATGCTAGTCCACATGAAACCCTTGGAAGAACTCCATGTGAACTCATGGCCCCTCTGACATTGTCCCATCGACCTCTTACTTCCCTATTCTTTCTACTTATCTCTTTCCCCTTCATTGGTGCACACTTAACTTTATATTTCGGGTCCCGCCAGTCCATGGCTACCATGTGGCACCTTTTTATTAGGTCACGGGGATAGGTGGACCCCATCCCATGCCCATATACATTGGCGCATCAATTTTCGTGGCATTACAATCCAACGGTCAACGTTCAGAGGGAATTGGCGGTGATCAACAATCCACACTGCATTATGGCCCCCCTTGCCCCACCAAACATTAACACAATAGGGAGGGGATGAAAAAATCAACCGTGATTAAGACTGTGGTGATGTGTCCAACATCTATGCATTTTGACCCCCTTGCCTTGGGTTAGCCTAATCCCACATAATTCCCCCCCCCCCCCCAAAGGGAATAAGGTTCTACGGGTTCAACTTACAGTTCTGCCAGGTGGGAAGGCCTTACCACTTTAGCTGAACATTGACCACCACCTTTGCGATATTTTCCACAGTGTATCTTCCACCATGGAAATACACATCACCCCTATACCACGTCAGATGACATGTTTCCCCCACGCCATGTTGTTGTCAAGGTACGAAAAGGTTCCCAAATGTTTTTCCAATTTTGCTAATTTTCAAAAATTTCCATTTTTTCTAAAATGCCCAAAAATGCCCAATTTTGAAACTTCTTTCAGGCCGCCATTGAAACTATGAAATCAAGATTTGTATGAAATTTTTTGAAACAATATAACCCTAGCACCTTTAATTCAACTATTGCACGTCAAATTTCTCATGAATCCCACCATAGAAATTGGGGCTTTTGCCCAATTTCACCCATTTTCGTCATGGGTGCCATGGTCTCTCTATAAACTTGGAAATTCTGCCATATACATGCCCAAATATTCTCATCTAGAGACTGAATTTGATTATATTTAATTTATAGGCTCAATACTTCCAACTTACTTTCAAGATTCCTTTAATTTCACTGCGATAATTTTATCAAACAATTTGCTGACATCCCCATTTTGACACTGTCAAACAATTTGCATGCTTACTCAGAAAATTTCATCTATGTTCTATGTTAATTGGTCCATCTAGGATCAATGTTGAAACTTGAGCTCCGATACCACATTGCAGCATCCACATCCCCGAGCTGGGAAATGCCACCTAAATTTTTTGAATTCTAATACCGAATTAATTAATTGATAATTCTTTGAAAATGCACATATTAATGCAGAATAAAAAGTATAAAATACGGCATAAACATGAAAACCCATGAAATAAAATTCATCAATAGTAACACATCACATAAACCATACACATAATTGACACTTAGCTTTGGTAAAAATTCACCAACGATGTGCAGACATTCCATGTTCCTGCAAGCCTTAGACCACACTACTGATAACTCTCAACAACAGGTCACCCTGAAGATGTGGATAAACTCCACTCAGGTACAAGAATCTTAACAACTCTAAGCTCCCTTGGAAAAAACAAAAACTCAAACTCAGGTTCCAACTCTAGCAGAAAACCTACAATCGCTCATTCCCCACATGCACGTCCCACCCTAGGAAGTGTGCCCCTTTTCTGCTCAACTATCCTTCGGCTACCCCACTTCCTTTTTGGGGCTTCAACAATAGACCAAAAAGTAAGCATCAGATCCCTGTAGCTATAACTTGGAAACTTGGGAATAAATTCCCAACAATTCTTTCACTTGAAGAGAATGCTCACGGACCTGAAAACCCCCTTATTCAATATTTGAAGGGCCTGAGAACCCACATATTTAGTCCAGTTCCAAATATTTCCATGGTACGGGTGCAAGTACAGGTGATGGAAGCATGAAGGTACGGATGAAAATGGTGTGGTGAGGTAAGAATGATGATGAAATAATAGGAAAATGAACTAAGTCTCCCAAACTTATGTGCATGTTCCCAAATTGACATTTGTCATGTTGGGAACTACATGGCCCCCCCACATGGACCTACCACATGGTGATATGTTCCCCCTTAGAGACTTAGGATAAAATGAATTATCCCATACTTTAGACTTTAAACATTAGGAATATTAATAAAATATTCATTTTTGGCTTAAGCCCCCTTAGCTTATCTCATTTCCTAAACTCTTAGTCACCCTTTCCCATTCTAGTGGAGTTTATCCCCCCATACTATTTTATCAATTTGGTTTGCAACAGTGATATGTTTTCATTAAAATATGAGTGTGATTACATTTTAAAAATATATGCTCATTGGCCTTTTAGCTTCTGGCTCTCCAACCTAATAACCACACATGAACTCTGGCCTCAAAATACATATATACAAAGGAACTATGGCCCAAATATCTTGTCTCTCCATCCTATATGTATATTTACATTTACATTTAGAATTGGGGTTTGTCCTAGGGGTATTACATCCAACCTATTCCAAAGGTTTGTTATGGGTACTATGTCAAAATATTTTCTAAAGTCAACAGAACAACACAACATATTGATTTTATTATTGCATCACTCCTCCACAATGATCCTAAGAGTAACTAGGTGGTCCATAGTTGAATGATATGTTCTAAATATAGCCTTCCCTTTAGCTCTTTTTTTGGTGTCTCTCTAACCATAGTCTAATCATAATGGTCCTACAAATAGAGGGAATGAATTTATCCCCATTTTTAAAAATAGGTACAACGAGGCTTTACATCCAATGTTTACGGAATCCCTGCATGACTACCAAATGGAAGAGTTGGTGTCTTTGAGGGATGAGGACATGCCCTCCAATTTTTTAAATTTAATGTTGGTATCCTTCAATAGATTTATCTTTCCTATCTATGAGCTGATTAACCCTGAACTCTATGTCTTACATAGAGAAAACTTCATCCTCTATAGGAATGTTTGGAAAGGTGTCCATAGAATTAGGGAATTTGTAAATACTTTTAAGCTAGTAATTCTATTCCTTCAAGGCAATCATATTATTTTCTTTAGTTTTACCAATTAGAATTTTCCTCTGGAACTTATTAGGATCAAGATTAGATAGGTGTAAAAGTTTCTCTTTATTTCTCT
>JZKD02S2363778.1:373460-414531 GCA_000966675.3 Picea glauca
CAGAGCCAAGACATTCTCAGAGAATTGAAGGATCATTTACAAAGGGCGCAAAACCAACAAAAGGTCCAAGCAGACAAGCACAGAGTTGATCGGTCCTTTGAGGTGGGTGATTTAGTCTATTTGAGGTTGCAACCATATAGGGAGGCCTCCATTAAAAGAAGTGGAGTGGAGAAATTGTAGCCACGTTTATTTGGACCTTATAGAGTCAGCAGGAGGATCGGGGCAGTAGCTTATGAGCTGGAGCTTCCACAGGGTAGCAAAATTCACAACATCTTCCATGTCTCGTTCCTTAAGAAATCCCTCGATCAACATGTTAGGCCTATTGAGGCATTAACTCCCATGGATGAGGAGGGACAACTTTTTTTGATTCCATAGGAGGTGTTAGAAGTCCAAGAGAAGAGGCTCTGAAACCGAAACATCAAGGAGTATCTGATCAGGTGGAAGGATTTACCCATTGAGGATGCCACTTGGGAGCAGGAGCACGTGGTTAGAGAAGCAGGTTTGGAATTTCCTGAGGAAAAGAAATTTCAAGCAGGGGAGACTGTAATGTCCCCCACCTCTTAGAGAGGTGATGAGGAGACTCAGTGGCCTGGGCACCCCCACTAGGTCACAGTCTCACACTGAAGGGGGGAAAAGTCAAGAAGTTAAAAGTTATATTTTTAAGTTGACTTAAGAAAGGAAAAGGATAAAGGAGTAAAAGATAAGTCAACAGAAGAATAGAATATTAACCCTGGGAGTTAACCTAACTCAACAGGGAATTAGAAGGAAAAGTATAAGTAAGAGGCTGGGGTGCACCTATTACTCATTCTGGTTCAGATTAGCATTTGCTATTGCTCTTGAGCATTCAGTTTGGGGGTTTTGTTGTACAAACCCTTGGGAGCAAATCAGTGGTGAAATATCCACTCACCTTGTTCCACAGCTTGGTCTCGGGGATGAATAACTCCTCCACACCATTCTAGTCGCAGGGCCAGTTTATCGAGGGAGGTTCGATCCAGCTTATCCTGAGGGCCTAGGGCCATTCTAACAGTTGGGTTTTGTTTGTAGGGGCATGAACATCAGTTTGAGGGATTTTATGGAGGGTTATCATCATTCTATATTTGTCTGCAGATTGGGACATCGTGGAGCCATAAGGGACATCTTGTGATTCAGTAAAACTCAGATCTAGGGAGATCTGCTTGAGATCTGAGCTCGAAACTTCTCCCACGGGATTCTTATAGCCCGATCTATATTCTTGGAGAGTTTCAGAGCATTTGGAGGCCTCCTTCATCAAGGCTGAACCAACTAGGGTTTCATTCATCCAGTGGGGCACCCCATTCAGTGGGAAATTCAGATCTACGGAGATTGAGAGGGATCTTGGAGATTCAGGCACCTGGGTTATTCTTATCATTGCTCGATCTATATTCTGGGAGAGTTTCAGAGAATTTGGAGGTCTCCTTCATCAGGGCCGAACCAGCTAGGGTTTCAGTCATCTAGTGGGGCACCCCAGTCAGTGGGAAATTTAGATCTACGAAGATTGAGAGGGATCTTGGAGATTCAGGCACCTGGGTTATTCTTACYACCACCCGATCTATCAATTGGCATATTTCTTAGGGTGATTGGACACTTTTGGCAGCATGGCCGAGTTATTGAGGGTTTCAGCCTTCTATTGGAGTGTGGCATTCTTCAGCTGGAGAGTTTGGCATTCAGATCTACTTGTATTGATCTTCACTTCTTATTCAGCCTTTGGAGGCATTATTTTGTATTAGCAAGAGCATTTTTTAGCAGCTCATATCTATTGCTTGTACGACCATCTGAGGTTTATGTCAGATCGGTCATCTATTGTCTTGATCTTACATTGCTCATAATAAAAAGGTCAGATCTTTGCTTGTGCTTCTACATCTTGAATATATTATGATCTCCATGTGTTGATGAACCTTGTATGCACTTAATAACTCAATAAATTAGTAGTAGTTAGTGATTCCAAGAAAGAATTTGGCTTGGGATCATTACACTATTTGTCGTCGATGAGGTATTTTCCTTTTCGAACGTCATATTTCAATGAACCTTGGACCCTACCTTCCCCAACTATGTCATATGAAGGTCAGTTGCACATTGGGATGGCAATGCCATTGTCATCAGCAGAAGTTGTTTATCAGAACATTCTAGACACTATTGTTGACCCAGATCCTTCCTCCTCATGGATGGAAGAGGAAAATCTCATTTTAGATCCCATATCGGTTGCTCAATCATCTTGTTCATGTTATTTCCTCGATGATACTTTACCTTTGGATGAAGACATATTAGAGCCCATGTATGGTCCTGATAGGCCTTGGGATGATATGCATCATCGATCTTATCTTCTCCTGAAGCTTGTTAGGATTGAACATGATGACTTTAGATCTACCTTGAGTGATATGGTTGGTCTTTTTGTGGTTCTGTTAGATGTGCATGGTATTTATGTCGAGGGAAACATGGCAAATATTTCTCCTATCTTCACGATTGAAATCTGTCATACCCCTAGTAAAATTGAGAATGTATATATCGATGCATATTGTTCTCCTAAAGAAATTCAAATCTACATCGATCTCTTCAAAGAATTTTGAGATGTATTCACTTGGTCATATGAAGAGTTACAAGGATCTACCCCAACATTGTCGAGCATGAGATTAAAACTTGTATGAATGATAAACATGTTCGACAACGTCTTAGAGTTGTTAATCCTAGGAAGGCCCCTGATATTAAGTAAGAAGTAGAGAAACTAATCAATGCTAGTTTCATCTACTCAAGTCCCTTGACCGAATGGGTGTCCAACCACATTCCTATAGATAAAAAACAAGGAATTGTCCACATATGTATGGATTTTAGAGATATGAACAAATCCTATCCTAAATATAACTTCGCCACTCCTTTCAATTACCAAATTCTTGACAAGTGTGTGGGAAGTTAATTATTTTACTTTATGGATAGATTTTAGAATATAATCAAATTCATATCAAACTCGAGGATCAACACAAGGCGGTGTTTATTTTTCCTTGGGGTACATTTGTGTACCAAAAAATTGATTTCGGTCTTAAAAATGTTGGAGCAACCTTCCAATGTGCCATGACCTTTGCATTTCACTATATTCAACATATCGTCGAAGCTTACCTAGATGATGTTGTTTCTCACTCTCGCAAGAGGGTAGATCACTCAACTCATCTTCGATTTGTATTTGAGATTTTTTTATTATCGCATTTAGTTGAACCCTCACAAATGCATGTTTTGCATTAGTTCTAGTCGTCTCTTAGGATCATACTTTTTTAGCATGGGATCATGCTGTATCCTATGAATGTTGAGGAAATACTTTGATTGCCTCCCCCATGCAACATTAGACAACTTCAAGGTTTACAGGGGAAGGATATCTTCCTGTGTCATTTCATAGTGAACTATTCCAATATAACTAAATGTTTCATGTGTATTTTGAAGAAGGATACTCCATTCATATGGGATGAGAGAGCATAGGAATCCTTCGATGCTCTTAAGAAATATTTGATATCGATGCCTCTAATGAAGCCCTCAGACTACAGTAGAGACTTTTTTATTTATATCACCACGTCCTAAGGGATCGTTGGTATGGTACCTATTTAGGAGGACTATGAGATCCATGAGAACATTCTCTATTACCTTAGTTGAAATCTAGTTGGTTCTGAACTCAAATACTCTCACATAGAGAAGTTGGCCTTGGCCACCATGCATGTGGTTAAGATATTACCACATTATATATTACTCTATAAAACTATCATGGTTGTTGATATAAATCCACTTCAATATGCCCTTACCAGGTGTATTGTAGGGGGTAAATACAATAAATGGATTGTTATTTTGCAAGAATTTTATCTCCATTTTTCTTTAGTGAAATCCAAGAAATCACTAGTTTTTTTCGACGTGATGTCAGACTTCCCTAGACTAGATAAGGCAATTTTCCATGATGATTCATTTTTGGATGATAAAATCTTCCTTATCTCATCTTTGGACCCCTGGTATAGATATCTTTTGATCTAACTTAAAACCTTGAAGATACCCCAACATTTGTCGAGAGGCTACAAACGACGTATATGTCATCAAGCTAAGAACTACCCTATTATCGAAAACACTTTGCATTGTCGACAGGTGGATAATATTTTACGTCATTGTTTGACTCACAAGGAAGTTGTAGTTGTTCTTAATGACTGTCACAATGGGGCGTGTGGTGGTCATTTATTCAGGCTTGCGACAACCCAAAAGATATTACGAGTTGGTTATTTTTGGCCATCAATTTTTGAATATTGCATTGATGTGATCAATAAGTGTAACCCTTTCTAGGTGTTTGCTGGGAAAATGTGATCACACCCAGCTCCTCTTCACCCAGTCATCATTGTCGGCCCCTTCACTAAGTGGGGGGTGGATTTCATGGAATACAACCTAGCTTCATCTAGGGGTACCACATTTTATCGTGGTTGTGGATTATTTTACTAAATGGGTAGAGGCCATGCCTACCGTTAAATCCAATGGTAAGAATGCATAATTCTTTGTGTTCAATGAGATTATAAATCAGTTTGAAATCCCAAAAGATATTTTAATTGATCATGGAAGTCACTTCCATAATGAGATGATGTCATATTTAGCATAAAAAATGGGTTTTACACATGGTCATTATTCACCTTAATATCCCCGTGAAAATGGATATGTAGACGTTGTGAATAAATATCTCAAAACCATTTTGCAGAAGATGGTTAGCCAGAGTAAATCTTACTGCCATGTGATTATTTACCTTTAAATTTGGGCATAATGAAATACGATAAAGACTTCCACTGGTTTCTCCCCTTTTTAGTTAGTACATGGTGTGGAGTCTATTCTTTGTATGGAATGTGAAATCCCTTCTCTTAAAATAGAAATTGAGCTCCTACTTGACACATCCGATCATTAAAAACACCTCGTACACCTATATCACCTTGATGAGTAGCGTTGAGATGCTTTTACGACTATCGAAGTGAATAAATGATGTTTTATGATTCAATGCAATAATTCTATATGTCCCTGGTAGTATGCTGAGTGTGACTTTGTTCTCCTTTATGACTAACCCAAAGAACCATTGGGGCCAGGTAAGTTCAACCGCATGTGGCACATTCCTTATATCATGTGATGTGTCTTAGAGAAAATATCCTACAAATTATAGGATTATGAGGGGAATATGTTGGATGAGTCCAGAAATGGGCTTTACCTTAAAAGGTATTATGCTTGGGCCCATAAACTTGGGCTTGAACTTTGTATATTAGTTTATTTGAGTGTATATACTTTTTTATCTTTTCCTTATGTCATCAACCTACTTATTGAGTTTTCCCTTGGTTGGAAGATGCCAAGAGAATATTAAGTCTACTTAGGATTCGTAGATGATTCCATTCATCATACACGGAACATGCATTCTGTTGCTTGGGTTATCTATTCACCTGAGGGACAACTGGTGTCTTCGGGTGGCATTTTTCTGGAGCCATCAATGAATAATCTAGTTGAGTATAACATCATTATAGAGTTATTACCCGATGCCATTTCACATGGTGTTTGATCTTTAGAAGTTTTCCTAGACTCCCAGTTAGTTGTATGTTAGTTGAATGACAATTACCATGTGAGAGATCCTACTCTACTCCAATGATTCCTACGAGTACAAATTTTGGAACGATATTTTGATTTTCTTACTTATAATCACATCCCTAGAAGTTTTAATCAAGTATCTGATGCATATGATAATTATATTTTATATTGCCATTTGTCACATAACTAAGTAAAGAAAACACATTCATACATTTATAGAATGCAACATATAAGTAAAGTTGAAGACCAAATTGTTTTTTGTATTTCATCCTTTCAAAAAATAGGGTCTCATAGTACAAAATGGGGCTCATGCCCTCAAAATACATATATGGACGATACACAGCATAATCGTGGAATCTATGTTTGTGGTGTTGGACACATATCATGATAGAACACTATGGAATTTGAAAGACGGTGGAAGAGTTGCACCCACGCATGGGGTACACCTAGCTCCTCTCGCTACTTCACCTCTAACAAAACCTCCAATTGAACCATAGGAATGTTGTGTGTCAATTGATATAGGTTCCCCTACACATTCTGTAGCAATCTCTTTGCGTCCCCACCTACTATCTCATCTCCTCGGCCCCTTCACTGATGTCGTGGGAATACCTCTAGTTGTCGTAGACCTACATCTCTGTAACAAAGCAATTGTTAATACTTGATACCATACTTGATACTTGATTATCCTTATTTATCCAAGTGATATGGAATTATTCTAGAAAAGAAGATCAATGCATGGATAGAAAGTCATGAAAAAATAGCTAAAGGCCATCCTGGATTTAAGAGTTATCACTCAAATATGAACCACCTTGTCACACTTAGGATCATTGAGGAGGAGTGTCAAAATCATAAAACAAATCTCTTGTGTTGCTTTGTTGATTTTAGAAAAGCAATTGGCACAGTGACGAAGACTAACCTTGAGTGGGCCCTACTAAATGCTTCTATAGGAAACCTAAAAAGCTACCAATGACATGAAATTTGGAAGCAAATCTTTTGCATCAGCAAATTAGTTCATAACAACAATACATCTCAAAAGTGTTTGTACTCTTAAGCTCTCTAAGAGTTCCTAATGATTAGAAAAATTACTAATACCTCCAGGGATATCCCCTAACTCTTATTTATACTAAAATATTGCATCAATCAACTCTTCTATTGTTCCTTGATTGAAGGTATTATGCCTCTCGGTTCCCTATAATTAGGGACCTATGTTCTAGGGATCAAATCCCTTCCTAAATTACCCTCTCTCAGTTAACAACACAAATGGATCACATGGGATTTCATGCCTTGTGCGATTGAAGGATATTCAAGCCTTTGGAGGTTGATGAGGGGACACAATCCCCCTTTCTTCTCATCCAATGTTGGAGTAGGTCCTTTTTGAACCTTGACCTACTTGAAGAATGGATTAGTATATCCTTAGAGATGCATATAATTATCAAAATCATAGCTAAACTAGTACACAACATGCACTCAACCATCCAATTCATTCCACAATCAATCACTTTCACAAAAAAAACATAATTTTACTAATAATGGTCAATAGAGATTTGTAGAGTAAAAATGTGGTCAAAATATCTCAAAAGTGGGACCCATCATGCTACAATTGGGAGGCCCATCTAATGTCCCTTTTACTCAAGTGAACTAACAATAAAATATGTGATCTTCCTCAACATGTGTGCCAATGAATAAGTGTGCTCCATCAAAGTGTTGGGTCATGCAAAATAAGTTCTACTCCCTAGAAAATACCTAACCATGGTAGAAAGATAATAATACAACATTAGGATTAATCTAAGAATGAAACTAAGGATCACCACCACCAAGGAAATAATACACCATTATTAGATTATTAATCTTTAGGAAAGTCTAGATCACTGTTAACGTTCTAATCTCGACACTTAGGGAAATTGTTTACTAGTGATTTCCTTGTTGTAAATCAAATTGCGGCTCACAAAACAAAATACACTTGCTAGAATAATTAACTGAAATAAATAGTGGAAGCAATATAGAAAACCAAATCTCATTCACAATACACAAAGATATTATTTCCTTTAAATCATCTTATATTTAAAATAATATCATAGCTTACACGGGTTCCCAAACCTATGAAAATGGCCCACTGATAAATACAAAAAATTATAGACAACACTTGCAAACCCCAACAACTCCTCCATGGTTGTATGACCCTGTACTTTCAATTTTCAGATATGTACATGTCTATCATCAATGTCACCTGCATACATATGCACTTTCCTTCATTGTATCCCACATACATACATACCCTGACTGGCCTATGAAGTGTGCACATATTCTCTCTTCTACTACAGCTCTAATCTGCTACATCCTCTTGCAGTTTCCCTTGGCATTTCTTCTCCTTGACATGTACTAATCTCTATATGGAAGTCCTTATCTAGATATCCAAGATATCCCTAAGAAAAAAGTATTTCTTTGTTGTCTCTCTATGATATGATCATAGAAGTGTCTTCCTCCTTCACCCTATCCTTTCTTTAATAATATTGAGTTATGACCTAACCATAATCTCCAAAGTGATTGAGGGTTGAGGTTAAATATCACCTCACTTGAGATTGATGGATAATATTTGATTCAATAATTATAATAACCTTAGAATTTCATTAAATAAAACTCAACAATTAATAAAATCACTTTACTTTAATAATTCCTATAAATAAAGTAAACTACCAGGGTAGAAGGATTTGGATAACTTCCACACATTGAGACACTTAGACCTATGTGGAAGTACCTTTAAAATGCTACAAAAATCAACACTCTGATGTAGGAGCATCTCTCCACATTAGCCAGCCAGCCAGCTAACCACGCTAGTGCGCATGCATTCAAGGATGAAAGAGAGGTGCAACCTCATTTAATATTTGTAATGAATGTAAATTAAATTCTTAGGCTGGTGAGGCATGGAAGCCGTGCCTTTGAGCAGGTGTTAGGTAGATCAGCTTTAATTCCAATATCGACTGAGATCTAGATCCAGATGCTGGACTAGACAACCATTGAATATAATTTATTAGAGTAGGTGAACCTGGAGGGAAGCGCTCGATGAGCCCCTCAGGTAAAAGAGATTTTGAGATCTCATTTTGAGAAAAAGAAAAGTTGTTGTAGAAGAGAGTAGAGAAGAGCCAAGGAGATCTCGAGAACACATTTGTAAAATACAGGCATTTTCCATTGTTAATATAACACAGAAGTTTTTTCTGCATTTCTATGTTGAATGGATGTTTGTGTGTGTTCTCTATGTATGTTGTGAATGTATGTGTGTTGGTGCATTTGCAGGGAGTTTGTTTGATTTCAGGGTGGAAGGTCTTTGAGGTTTCATGCCAGGAGGGCGTGACAGAGTACTGCGGACTCTGAATACCAGTGCACAGTGGATGCACTTCTGAACTCTGTGACACAGGAACTGGGATCAACAACTCAAAAGAAAAAGACCTCAAGGTTACTGAATACCTTGAAGGCAAGGCAGTGTATGAGAAACACATTTGCAGACAGAATTCTACTGTGAGCTATGTAGAGATCTGCCAAGTGGGCATTGAGCATGTGTACAGAGGTGCACAGAGGAAGAAACTCTTCTAATAGTAAACAAGAAACAGAATCACTGAGGATTATGTGAAGCTTTGCCAGGTGGGCATTGAGCAGGTGAAAAGAGCGCAAAGAAGAAGATAACTCTTTGAGTTCTGGAGCTGGAGGAAGTATCCATTGAAGGATCTTCGCGGGGTTACTGAACACCTTGAAGGCTTAGCAAGGGGTTGTTGGAGCAGAAGGAAAATCTCAAGAGAGAGAGTGCTTTCACACACAGATTCGAGCTGCAAGGAGTGCAGATACTGAAGAACTTGTTGGAGGAGTTCGGAGTTTATAAAAGCTCAGGAGGAGTTAGTGTTTTATACGCGCAACGAGGCTCAAGGTAAAAGAAGATCGCAGAGGGAAAAGAAGCAAAGGTCAAAGCCTTTGAGAACGTAAAATTATTCCAAGACCGGGAAGAAAACGCAGCAGGCCAGAAGGGGCAACGAGAACTGTCGGATAGACGGAGAAGGAAGAGATCTAGACCATCGATTTCTACGTCTAGGAGGAGCTCAGGAGGAGCCTACAGAAGGAGGAGACTGACAGTCGTCAGATCTCACTTAGGAAATCCCTGACAGTCGTCGGATCTACAGGAGTTGCGTGGGAGTTAAGTCCTTGTGGACAGGAGAAGAAATCCCGACAAGAGGTGGAGGCATCGACATATCGACACTCGGGAAATCGGGATTCTCGAGGTTGTGAGAACTGATCCATCACAAGTCCCAAAACACCGGAGTGATCTGGACCGTCCGTTTTGAGAAGGACGCATGGCAGTAATCGAGCACCACCAGGGAAAGTAGAGTGGGGCAACAGAGGAGTCGGCGAGGAGGACAGGTGGCATCCCATATCGGGCATCGGGATATCGGAGATCCCGGGAGAAAAGAGTTCGTGCACTTTGAAATCACGAAACGTGAAACCCCGATCAATGGGGAACAACTGTCAGCACATCAGGGCTGAGTAAGGTGTCATAGTAGAAGCCAGTTGTTAGTGCAATGAAGAATCGAGATTTGGAGAGTCGGGAATCCCGTAGGCATGTGAAATTTGGCATCACAAACCCTGAAACCCCGACGAGAGGTTTGACTGAGGTCACGGGGTAATGGTCACATGGACCAGGAGCTGAGCTAGGAGGGCTAGCTAAAATTATAGCGTATCAAAAATCAGAGGATCGCGGATCCAAAGAGCAAGTGCATTCTGGCCTAGCAAAGCCCGAAACCTTGATAGGAACCTATGATTGTGGTCATATGAAGGCAGGTCCAATGGACCAGCATCACAGATAGGAGGGGCTGAGGAAAAGGGGTGCGTTGGAAAATTCTCCCATCGGTGATCGGGGAATCGAGAGGATAGTGACTCCCGACATCGAGAAGCACGAAACCCCGAACCCTGAAAGTTGAGTCGGGGAAAACCACAGTTAAGTGCAGAAGGTCGTGAATGGAGTTTAAGGACATGTGGATCGGGTTTTGTAGCAGAGGATTCCAGCAGGGAATCTAAAGAGCTAATTCATCTCGCATGAGAATTTGAATGATCCTTAAGACCAGGAGGTCAGGCACAGAAACCCTGCGGGGTATGTAGGAGCGTCGTGCCATCACACTCCCTCTTACCAAGTAAGGTACTTCTTGAAGAGCCACCTAGAACTAATTTTTCATCCAACCCTGGAACAATATCCTGCACATCATATTTCCCCATAGAATCCCTCCAAACCTTCAATTTTTTCCTTATTGAAGAATGGAAGACTTAGAATCAATGATGCTACTCACTAGCACCTATTACAGTAAATTTTTCCTCACTCCATGCGTCTTGCTTTGATGTCCTTTCATATCCCTCTACAAACTTGAAGTCCCCTTTTTGTTCACTCTAGAGTTGAAATACACATTTTTGTACATATATGCACCCTATCAATTATACAACATGTGTATACTCAGTTTGTTCCACTACAACCCGCATACATCGGGTTTGGTGCTCAAAAATTAAAAATTATGTCGAGTTTCTATGCCATGTCACAAGATCTATGATCCTTTACCTTCCATATAATGGAAATGATATGAATCGACCCTTCAGTTCCATTTCGAGGCTATAAAGTGAGACATATCCAAGCCTTGATGGGATTCAACACATTGAGAGCAAAGACACTCTGGAGAAATTTCACATCATATTGAGTTTGCATCCCTTTGTCCTTGAAAGTATGAACTTCTTTTGTTCATCCCCCAAGATCTTCCAATTTTGTGACGAAGAACCTAACTGACTCCTACATATGAGATTGCCTTTGTGAAGGATTGAAGTGGTGGAGGCCCAACTGGAGGGACTTAGTTTCACAATTCTGATATGTGTCTTTGTAGAAGTTTTTCACTTGTGTACTTTTGTTGATTACTTTAGTAGAAATACTATTTTCTTATCCAATTGATATCTTGCAAATATTTGAATTACTTTCCATGGGCGTATTTGTCATGTATGTTAATGGATTATACTAATTTATATGCTTAAATTGTATATTATAACCATATGCTTGTGTATCTTGGTTGATGAGGACAAGTTGCAGGTATAAATCTTTGGGTTTCATGCTCAATGGTGGTCTTGTTTGAACGTCCGGACAAGGTAGGCTGCTAGCCTTGTCTTGTTAACATTTCATTTATATATCATACTTGAGATTAGAGTTGATTTCTGGGTCTCATTCCATATGTTTTGGTTTTCCCATAGCCATAGATATATTTTCCTCGTAACATAATTGGAGACTCCACTGGAGATATCTTCTTTTTGGGGTATTGAGTGTTTTTCTCCTTGATTTTCTCTCTTTTTTTCTAAGTTTCCTTGTCACTTGTTGCTTCACAGCTTATATTTTATCTTGCATCTAAGTTTCTTGGCTTAACCCTTGCTTTGGCAGTGTTTTTCTTGGTATACGCAGTTTTTCCCTTGACAGTCACGTACATACGCAAGCTTTCTGTATTTAGGGAGCGTATATACCCGTCGGTTCCTTGAACAATGGCGTACATAATCTCTTAAGTCTTGTTGGTTGAGTTTGGTGTTTGTTGGGTAAGTTTTATTGTTTGTTTAGTTTTCTTGGGTTTCTAATATGACTGTTAAGTGCCTACAGAGTGATAGAAAGTCTTTTGATTGTTGCGTTTTTGGGAAAATTCCTTTCTTGTCATTTTTCTCAGTTTTTGTCCTTGCATATTGGTCTAAGTAGTTGCTTCTTTGTATCCTATTGCCATGTATCTTTTTTCTTGAAGTAGTTCCTACCTGTGAGGTTGTTATTCAGTCCTTGTATTTTCTTTTCATTATATCAAAAATACAAAAACATTTGTTTATTCGCATTGTACTTATGGAATTTTCACTTTTGATTACTTTGCATTGATTTTGACCCATTTGGAAAGATTGCACTTCATTGAAATTATAGAGATTGCATTATGAAAATTGAATTTAGAAGAATACCATCTCTTTGAAATTCAAGACTAGTACTTAGCAATGTTTTTATATTTTCTTCTTTTTATATGTTGAGTCATAATACCATCCTAGATTCAAAGATATTATATGGTTCTATTCTTATCTAGGGGTCTTGATAGTACCTTTACCTCTGTGAGAGGTGATTCTTTTGAGATTCCAGGCTTTTCTACCTTACTTATATGGTGGTGACTTTAGTTTCTTGACATAGGTAGCCACATAGGTTGCTTGCATGGGTTATTCTGTAGGTACCCTAAGTTGGATATGGATCAGACAACACACAACCTTTATGGAGGATTACCTCTCCGAGAGGATTTGACCAACTACATTTTTAAGCCTACAAGGGTCCTTATAACTGATTGGGAAAGGAATACCTACTTTAGTTTGGGAAGCCCCTTTTCAGCCATTATACCATGTTTGTGTGCATTTTCCTTTTGCTTTATTTTGGTGTGGTCTATGATTATTAGTTGGAGTTAGGATTTTGTATTATATCTTGATTTTTGAGTCATCTTGGAGTGAGACTAGCCTCCTCGCCAGTCTCTTCATCTTTTGAAATTACCACCATGTCTTGATCCCTTACCGAAGTTGCCTCCCAAAAGGCATAGAGTTAATAAGAGTAGTAAATATATCTCCACCTCCCAAGCTCGTGATCATCCTACCATGAGTACTGAGTCAGATACGAAATTCTCAAGAAGTCCTTAGACCCCCATATCCTCGATGATTAGTGGGATCCCCTTGAATCCCTTATCATCGATGATGTCATAGGTCCTTTTGTTGCCCAACACATGAGCTCTTCTTAGCCTGTGGGGACAAATCCTTTTATATTTCCATACAATATTGCACATCATGATTCTCAATAAATACCTTCGGCCTCTAATCCTTTCTCTTTTGGTATTCCCAACATGATGTTGCACTTCTCATACTCCATTTCCACAAATAACATGAATCCTAGTTTTGAGTTTGGGGCAACGATGCCTTCTTATGTTCCTTTATCATTTGGTGGAAGTCATATTCCCCAAGTAGTTCCTATGGTTGGAGGTTGGAATCCTCTTTCCACTGGGCCTAATCCTAGATTTGGTGCTCCATGATGGAGTGATCCAATGGGCGATTAGTTTACTTCATATATTCCATCCATCATTCCCTCTTCCTCCATGTTGGTTCCAACAAACTCTTTCATTATGGCAACTACCCCTCTGTCTGTTGATGTTCCATCCAGAGGGAGTCAGTTTCACAGTATGGGAAACCCCCAGCACAGAGCTCCTTCATCTGGGAGAAACGTATATAATCCTTTTCATTACGTTTCCGTGGGTATGGAACCCTTAAAACTCTTCATGAGTCATTTAGGAGGAGGATAATATCCTACCAGACAAGGCCATGGTATATACCAAAACCCTAGATGGTCTGCAATCCCTCAACCCCAATATTTCTCGAAAGCATGGGATTATATGTTGCAACCCCAAATCCCTTTTATGGACATGCTAAATGTGACATACATATCAAATTTAATGAATGACCTTGTGTTTCATGATCTGTCGTGGCCCCTCATCCCCACTAAGATTCCTTCATACATTCCAAAATTCGAAGGTAAGAATGGTGAGGATCTAGGTGACCATGTGACTACTTTCCACCTCTAGTGCTCACATAACTCCCTTAATGATGATTATATTCATTTGAGGATATTTCAATGCACCCTCATGGGGTTTTTCTTGAAGTGGTACATTGAGCTACCCGAGGGAACTTACAAAATTTTCAACTAGATGGTGTTCATTTTTCTCAACCACTTCCAGTTATCGGTTCGTTACGATGCCGACCTAGAACACTTGTCGATTTTTTTTCATGATAAATCCACCCATATCTCTGATCATATCCAAGAGTGGCGTAGACAGGATATCTTGATTAAGGTCTACATTCCTCTAGAGTTTCTGTTGGAATGGTTTCTCAACTCTTTGTTTCCTTATATTTCAAAGGATGTTTCTACATCCTGAGTGACCTCTAAGGAACAATCCATCCTCAAATCCCAGTAATTGGACCTCATATATGCTCAATATGGGATGCTTTATGAATTTCTCCTTGATGCACCATGTTTAAACTATGATCCTAGATGAAATCCTAGACCTCTTGCCGATCGCATTGTAGGTTCTGCAAGTGCCAAGATTACAGATTTGGTGATGAACCAGTTGAAAGATTTTTCTCTAAGCCATCATGTAGTAGGAAAATCTTTAGATTTTTCATCCACCACCCATTCGGTGGATGTACATTATTTTCAGTCGCCGTTGAACCCAGACGGTAGCTAGCAACCCAAAGGGAAAAAAAGGAAAGGACAAGGTAATAATTGTAAGGGAAGGAAGAATAATAAGAATAAAAAAGCCAAGGACAATAAAAATAATGATAATTCGAATAGTAATGTTGGTGAAGGAAAGAAAGAGAAGAGGAAGGTAAAGTTTCTGTGTAAACTTTATAAATATGATCACCTTACTCACCTATGCACCAAAATTTAGGAAGCCTCGAGGCTCATCACATAACAGAACCTGATATGTTGACCAACATATTTTTGCATAATGGGAATATGACCTCTAGGACCTCTAACAACGCAAATGCATCAAGTGGGGGTAATAAACTATTAGTACATGAAGGTGGCCATATTCATCAATATGGTCAAGTCTCAGATTTATGTAGCCACTCGATATCGTAATTACGGTTGTTCACAAATTGTTTTAAGTCCAAAGTCTCCTCCTCCCCTGGAAACATCGTTGTAGATCAAAAAGTTGGAACCTTTGCATCATATTCTGAAAGGAGTACTTAAGCATTATTCCCACAATCCTAATGCTAGAGCCATCCAAAATTATTCAATTGTCGAATATTTGGGCCAAACCCCATGCGCGATGTCGACTTTGGAGGTGCTCCAGACATGTCCCTCACAGAGGAACACTTTTCTATCTTCATTCGGAGCTCTAGAACTGAGTGGTTCAAATGTTATCAAGTTTGATGTTACGGACGTGAAGCCTTGCTTACCTTACCACATGGCCTTTCAAATCCATGTGTAGTACAAGAATATTACCATCAAGAGTACTATAGTTTATGAAGGTGCTTCGACATCCATGATGTCTCTATCTTTTTCGAAATCCATTGGCTCTCTACCCCTGTCTCAATCCATGACCATGTTAACCACATTCAATGGGAATTCTTTCTGACCCCATAGTATCCTTCCTGCATTCCTGGTCCAATTGGGAGGAAAGACTATGGAGATCGAGGTTGAGGTTGTTGATGCACCCCTCAACTACAACCTTTTATTAGGGCGTAATTGGTCTTATTCCATGAAATCTATTGTGTCATCGGTTTTCTACATTTTATGCTTCCCTCATGAAGGTAAGATCATGAAAATCGACCAATTTACTTTGCGTATCTTCAGGGAATACGGTTCCTATTATTGATAATTCTTAGCAGGAAACTGAGAATATTTGTGTCAGTATGTATTCCTCCTTGATGGGTATTTTTTATTTCACGGCACTGGTTGGACATATTAATTCCATTTCTAGTGACTATTCGTCGTCAATGAGGTATTTTCCTTTCCGAATTTCATATTTCAATGAACATTGGACCCTACCTTCCCCAAGTATGTCGTATGAAGGTTTCACATTGGGATGGAAATGCAATTGTCATTAGTAGAAGTTTTTTATCAGGATATTCTACACACTATTCTTGACCCAGATCCCTCCTCCTCATGGATGGAAGAGGAAAATCTCATTTTAGAGTCCATATGGGTCGCTCAATCATCTTGTTCATGTTATTTCCTCGATGACACTTTACCTTTGGATGAAGACATATTAGAGCCCATGTATGGTTCTGATAGGCCTTGGGATGATATGCATCATTGATCCTATCTTCTCTTGGAGCTTGTTAGGATTGAACATGATGACTTTAGATCTACCTTGAGTGAGATGGTTGGTCTTGTTGTGGTTGTATTAGATATGCATGGTATTTATGTCGAGGGAAACATGGTGAATATTTCTCCTATCATCACAATTGACATCTCTCATGCCCCTAGTAAAATTGAGAATGTATATATCGATGCATATTGTTTTCCTAAAGAAATTCAAATCTACATCTATATCTTCAAAGAATTTTGAGATGTATTCACTTGGTCATATGAAGTGTTATAGGGATCGACCCCAACATTGTCGAGCATGAGATTAAAACTTGTATGAATGATAAACCTGTTTGAAAAAGTCTTAGAGTTGTTAATCCTAGGAAGGCCCCTGATATTAAGGAAGAAGTAGAGAAACTACTCAATGCTAGTTTCATCTACTCAGTTCCATTGACTGAATCGGTGTCCAACCACATTCCTATAGATAAAAAGCAAGGAATTGTCCGCATATGTATGGATTTTAGAGATATGAACAAATACTATCCTAAATATAACTTCCCCACTCCTTTCATTGACAAAATTCTTGACAAGTGTGCGGGAAGTGAATTATTTTCCTTTATGGAGATATTTCAGGATATAATCAAATTCATATCAAACTCGAGGATCAACACAAGGCAACGTTTATTTTTCCTTGGGATACCTTTGCGTACCAAAAAATCTATTTCGGTCTTAAAAATGTTGGAGCAACCTTCCAATGTGCCATTACCTTTGCATTTCACGATCTTCAACATATCGTCGAAGCTTACCTAGATGATGTCGTTGCTCACTCTCGCAAGAGGGTAGATCACTCAACTCATCTTCTATTTGTATTTGAGATTTTTTTATTATCGCATTTAGTTGAACCCTCACAAATGCATCTTTTGCATTAGTTCTGGTCCTCTCTTAGGATCATAGTTTTTTAGCATGGGATCATGATGTATCCTATGAAGGTTGAGGAAATACTTCAATTTCCTTCTCCATGCAACATTAGACAACTTCAAGGTTTACAGGGGAAGGATAACTTCCTGTGTCATTTCATAGTGAACTATGCCAATATAACTAAATGTTTCATGTATATTTTGAAGAAGGACACTCCATTCATATGGGATGAGCGAGCGTAGGAATCCTTCGATGCTCTTAAGAAATACTTGATATCGATGCCTCTACTGAAGCCCTCAGACTACAGTACAGACTTTTTTATTTATATCACCACGTCCTAAGGAATTGTTGGCATGGTACCTATTTAGGACGACTATGAGATCCATGAGCACATTCTCTATTACCTTAGTTGAAATCTAGTTGGTCCTGAACTCAAATACTCTCACATAGAGAAGTTGGCATTGGACACCATGCATGTGGTTAAGAGCTTACCACATTATATATTACTCTATAAAACTATTGTGGTTGTGGATATCAATCCACTTCAATATGCCCTTACCAGTTGTATTGTAGGGGGTAAATACAATAAATGGATTGTTATTTTGCAAGAATTTTGTCTCGATTTTTCTTCAATGAAATCCAAGAAATCACTTGTTTTTTTCAACTTGATGCTAGACTTCCCTATACTAGATAAGGAAATTTTCCATGATGATTCATTTTTAGATGATAAATCTTCCTTATCTCATCTTCGGATCCCTGGTACAGATATATTTTTATCTACCATCAAACCTTGAAGATACCCCAACATCTATTGAGAGACTATCGACGACGTATATGCCATCAAGCTAAGAACTAACCTATTATCGAAAACACCTTGTATCATCGACGGGTGTATGATATTTTAAGGTTGTTCTTTGACTCACAAGGAAGTTGTAGTTGTTCTTAATGACTATCACAATGGGGCGTGTGGCGGTCATTTATTCGAGCTTGCGACAACCCAAAAGATATTACGAGCTGGTTATTTTTGGTCGTCAATTTTTTAATATTGTGTTGAAGTGATCAATAAGTGTCACCCTTTCCAGGTGTTCGCTGGGAAAATGTGATCGCACCCATCCCTTCTTCACCCAGTCGTCATTGTTGGCCCCTTCACTAAGTGGGATGTGGATTTCATGGACTACAACCTAGCTTCATTGGGGGTACCACATTTTATCATGGTTGTGGATTATTTTACTAAATTGGCAGAGGCCATGCCCACCGTTAAATCTGATGGTAAGAATGCATAATTATTTGTGTTCAATCAAATTATAGCCTAGTTTGAAATCCCAAAAGATATTTTAATTGATCATGTAAGTCACTTCTATAATGAAATGATGTCATATTTAGCATAAAAAATGGGGTTTACACATGGTCATTATTCACCTTATTACCCCTAGGAAAATGGATAGGTAGACGTTGTGAATAAATATCTCAAAACCATTTTGCAGAAGATGGTCAGCCAGAGTAAATATTACTGGCATGTGATGCTTTACCTTTAAATTTGGGCATAATGAACTACGATAAATACTTCCACTGGTTTCTCCCCTTTTTAGTTAGTACATGGTGTGGAGTCTATTCTTCATATTGAATGTGAAATCCCTTCTCTTAAAATGGAAATTGAGCTCCTACTTGACACATCCGATCATTAAAAACACCTCATACACCTAGAGCACCTTGATGAGCAGCGTCAAGATGCTTTTATGACTATCAAAGTGAATAAATGATGTTTTACAGTTGTGATATCCCCAAAAATAAAATATTTTTTGAAATTTAAATTCATTGGAAATTTATTTTGTTTTTAGTAAATTCGAATTTGGAAGATTATTGCCATTTATGGCAATTCTGAATTTTGAATTTAATAATTGTAATTAATTAACATGACTTTTGGGCAGAGACTTGATTTGGCCCAACTAACTATTTGACTATGACACTTGTATGAAAACAAAATATTTTATATTGATTGCAGGAGGACAAATGGAACAACTGATGTAGGAGCATCATTGGCAAGCGTGCAGAGGCAGGACCACTCAACACATGTGAGTTCTTTTAGAAATTCAATGTTGATAGTTGCAGCCGATTTTTTGAAATTTGCCTTCACTTAGCGCTGGAATTCACCTTTGGAGGCACACTTGAACCAATGTCGAATTTTACCCTTTGAGGCATGTTTTGAAAATTGTAAATAGAGCAAGAGTTTCCACTTCAGCTCTGGAATGTGACTGAACTTAGATAGTGTAGGAGGAATTTTAGAGTAGGCAAGTAGCTAGGAGAAACCCTAGAAACATCTTTGAGTTATGTAGAAGTTTACACACCCAGTTGGAGAGAGCTGGAATACAGAAAAAAATTAGTTGTAAGAGAAAACTACGAGTTAGCAAGAGGAAAATCTTTTTGAGTTACTATAATTTTGAATGTAATCTGTAGCCATTGGGCACTTGTGAATATAGTAGAATGGAAAATTGATCCAAAGGTGTTGAGCTTGGACTATGTGTATTTTCCTGTTATTTTCTGTTTTATAAACAAGTGAATGGAACTGTGAGATTTTGGTAGTTTCAATTGGTTCTCTTCATTTGGATCTCTACAAGGTGTGCATCGAGCCAGGGAGGAACGTTGTGGAATTGTTTTCTCTTCACTGGAAGCTCTGCAAGGTGTGCATCGAGCTAGAGAGAAAACACCGTGAATCTGAGCTATCAAACTCCCTCAGACGCAAGGAGTGCACAGGAGATGGAGTTTGGACTCTGAACTAGACAAAGCTCAAGAGGAATAACACTTTGGAAAGAGTTATCGGGATCCAAGAACCCATTCCCTGGAAGGAACGAAGACCGAGTGTTCGCAGACTTAGAAATATTCTAAGTCAAAATCGAGTAAAAGCTCAGGAGAAAGAACGTCGTCGAGCGTTGGATTGAGGTGGAAATCCCCGTAGGTCATCTGATTGAAGGAATGAGCATAGGATTTAACCCTGCATAGATCTAGGAGGAGAGTTTGAAAATCCGAACGGATGGTGTAGAATCCTTGAGGAGGAATACTGAAACCCTGCAGGCCGTTGGATCAGGTAGAGCTATGATGAGGTTAGTGGAAAGAGTTTCTCGACATTCATTTCAGGACTTCGGGTACCAGGAGGTGGAAGGACAGAGACTCTTGTCCTTCAGAACCCCGAATCGTGAAATCGTGAAGTCACGATTCAATTAGAGCCGTCAATCAAAAGATGATCTAGACCATTGGTCCATTTCGAGATTTCAGGTACCAGGAGTTGGAAAGATAGAGGTTCTAGTCCCTCAGAACCCCGAATCGAGAAATAGAAAAATAACGATTCGACGTGAGTTGTCGATCACAGGGATTATTGTGAGCTATTGATTGAACGTCAAGGCATTTCGGTGTTTTGACATTTGGGAATTTTGGATTTTCGATGATCGGAGACTCCAAGGAGAAGGGATACCCTTTGTACCCTGATTTTGCGAAACGCGAAAGCCTGAAATTAATAGGCACCAAACATTTCAGCTTTTCGGCAACTAGAGACTCCAAGGAGTAGGGATACTCTTTGTATCCTAATTTTGTGAAACACGAAATGCTGAAATCGAGAGGTGACAGGCATTTTGACTTTTCAGCGACCAGAGGTTCTAAGGAGAAAGGACATCCCACGCATCCTGATTTCATGAAACGTGAAATCCTGAAAGAATAGGGGCCGAGTATTTCGTTTTTTTGACGATCGGAGACCCTAAGGTACATGGATATCCCTTGCATCTAGATTTTGCGAAATGTGAAATCCTGAAGGAGCGAGCGTCGGTCATTTTGGCATTTCACCTACTCGAGGTTCGAGAGACTAGAAGATGGGACACTTGACTCGAGAAGTCCCGGTCCCCGATAAGCGCCTTTTCGACTTGGCACTTGGTCATAGCCCTTGATCATGCAGTGTGGGAGCTCACGCTTGACGCCTGAAAAATCCAATTGAGCATTCGTAAGGGACCTGTGTAATTGTCTGAAGGGTTCCAGTTCAGAACCAAAAGAGCCATTTCGGCTCCAGAATAAGAATATCATGACCTGGAGGTCGTACAAACCTTAGGAGGGATAGGGGGTCTACATCAATTGGTATCAGAGCCCATTTCTCATCTGTATATTTCAGGCGAAGGAGGAAAAAGAAGGAAACAAAAAACTTGGATCTATACTATGTGTGTGACAGATAGTCAACACAATGTTGCCAAGAAGATGAGATCTGCCTTTAGCCAACCATGTTGTAGAAAGGGAGATGCGAGAGTTTCTCACCCGAATGGAAGCAATGGAAGTAGCACAGAGAAGAGCACCTGATGTTGGGGATGTCAGTGATGTGGAAAGTGAAGAGGTTGAGGTTGGGGAAGTTGCAAGAGAGGATGTTACAGAAGAACTTTTGTTGAGAGAAGTTGCTAGATTGGGAGGCAAAGCTAAGATAGAGGTCCCCATGTATGGGGGAAATCTAGATGTTGAAGAACTATTGGACTGGATAAGGTCCATGGACAAACACATTGACTATGAATATGTCGATGAGGAAATGAAGGTGAAGCAGGCAATCGCTAGGCTAAAAGGGCATGCAACACTATGGTGGGATGAACTGCAGGCTAAGAGAAGAAGTAAAGGAAAACAGAGGATAAAGAGTTGGGATAGGATGGTAGCCAAACTGAAGGCGAAGTTCATACCCAAAGACTACCAGATCAATCTGTTCAGGAAGCTACAAAACCTGAGATAGAAAGGGATGATAGTCAAGGAGTACATGGAGGAGTTCTATAGGCTGAACATTAGAACTAGACAACAGCAGATAGACGAAGAAAGAGTCGTTAGATATATAAATGTCTTGAGATATGAGATCCAGTACAAGCTTATCATGATTTCAGTAAGGACTGTGGAAGATGCTTATCAGTTTGCATTGAAGGCAGAGGAGAAGCTGGTCAGAAAACAGAACCAACGAGGAAGAGGTAAAAGCTCGATCCCAAGCAAAAGAAAGGGATTTAACCGTGACAAAGCAAAACATTCTAAGGATGAGGCTGAGAAACCGCACAATCACTCATAATGAGGAGGAATTTCATGAGGAAGACAGACTGGTGGGAGAAACTCTTCTAGAGGAAGAGGCAGAGGAGGAGTAAGGTGCTATAACTATGGAAAGATAGGGCACATGTCTTGGGAGTGTCCCGAGAAGAAGAAGGAAGGAGGAGAAGCCCACATTTCAGAAGCACAATGAAGAGATGTTCAAGCAGAAGGAGCAGAGGATGGAGCATCCCTAATGTTGAGAAAAGTTCTCTTCAAACCAGAGGCAGAAATTGAAAAGCCAGTGCAGAGAAATAGTCTCTTAAGGACAACTTGCAAGACTAAGGATAAAGTATGCAAGGTAATCATTTCCAGTGGGAGTACTGATAACCTAGTATCTAGAGAGATGGTGGAGAAATTGGAGATGAAGACAACTGCACATCCAAGGCCATACAAAGTCTCATGGCTGCAAAAAGGACACCAGGTAACGATCTCTAAACAATGCCTGGTTGAAATTAAAAGAGGATACAAAGATGAAATCCTATGTACTGTAATTCCCATGGACATATGCCACATTTTGTTGGGAAGACCATGGAAGTTTGATAGAAATGTCATTCATGATGGAATAAAGAATACATATACATTGGAGAATAATGGTAGGATGCATACGTTGCTGCCAATGGAGGAGGAGGAGAGAGAGAAAGAGGAAGCCAACATAAGCATACTTCTCATGAGAGGGAAGGAACTCCTGAAAGAAGTCAAGGAAGAAGAGGAGATGCAGTTCAATGTGGTGAGGAAGCCCAGAGTCATCCTTACAAGTACATCAGTGAATGATCTACCTGAAAAAGTTCAGGAGCTGTTGGATAATTTTCTGATATAGTGGTGGATGAGCTACCAAACTCATTACCACCCATCAGGAGTATCAGTCATCATATCGAATTGATACCAGGAACAATCCTGCTAAACAAGGAAACGTACAGATTAACACCTCAAGAAAATGAGGAGGTGAAGAACCAAGTCCAAGAGTTGCTGGATAAGGGCTTAGTCAAAGAACGTTTGAGCCCATGCGCAGTACCAACTGTGTTAAGCCCAAAGAAAGATGGAGGATGGAGAATGTGCACAGACTTGAGAGTGCTCAACAAGATCACCATCAAGTATAGATTCCCTTTACCAAGAATGGATGATTTAATGGATTGTTTAAGTGGAGAAAATTTGTTATCCAAGATAGATCTGAAAAGTGGATATCACCAGATCAGGATGAGAGAAGGTGATGAATGGAAAACAAACTTTAAGATGAATGAAGGTCTGTATGAATGGTTGGTTATGCCATTTGTCTTAACGAATGCCCCAAGCACTTTTATGAGGCTGATGAACGAAATTCTGAAAGATTTCATTGGTAAGTTCATGGTTGTATATATAGACGATATACTAGTCTTTAGCAAGACTAAAGAGGATCATTTGATACACCTAATGCTAGTAATGAGAAGGCTACAACAGGAGAAGCTGCTGATCCATTTGAAGAAATCCTCTTTTATGAAGACATAAATCATTTATTTGGGTTTCGTGATCTCTTTGAATGAACTAAAGATGGATCCAGAGAAGGTGAAAGTGATCAGAGAATGGCCGTCACCAAGGAGCATGTTCGAGGTAAGGAGCTTTCATGGTTTAGCAAGTTTTTATAGAAAGTTCATTAGAGACTTCGGTTGGATTTGTGCACCCATGATGGATACAGTGAAGAAGCGACACAAGTCTTTTAAATGGATAGAGGAGGCTGAAAAGAGATTCAATATACTGAAGGATAAGATAACATAACGACCAATTCTGGTCTTGCCGAATTTCGAAAAGACATTTCAGGTAAGATGTGATGCAAGTGGAGTTGCAATAGGAGCAATTATGAGTCAGGACAATCAACCTTTTGCCTATTTGATTGAGAAGATGAATGAGAATAAGAGGAAATACTCCACATATGACAAGGAGTTCTATGCCATAATTCAAGAATTGAAGAAATGGAGGCATTATCTTGTCCCACAAGAGTTTGTCTTGTACAACGATAACCAAGATTTACAATTCATAACCCGACAAGAAAAACTGAATCAGAGACATGTAAAATGGGTTGAGTTTATGCAAAATTTTACTCTTGTCATAAAACATATTGTTGGGAATACTAACAAGGTTGTTGATGCGTTAAGTAGGAGATGTTTAATTCTGTAGGAATTCCAGGTGAAGACCTTGGGATTTGAACACCTTAAGGATATGTATTGTTATGATACAGATTTCAAGGAGGCCTACAAAGTATGTACAATCCCTATACTGAGAGATAGAAGTCAGTGGACAGAGTATATGGCTCATGGATGATTATTGTTCATAGGAAATCAATTGTGCATACCAAGATTCTCAATGACGAACAATCTTTTGAAGGAGAAGCATAGTGGGGAATTTGCTGGACACTTCAGCCATGATAAAACATTTGCATAGTTGAGCAGCTCATACTATTGGCCAGGTATGAGAAAATATGTGATAAATTTGGTGAACAGATGTAGAATCTGCCAACATGCAAAGGGGAAAAAACAGAACACTAGATTGTATGAACCATTGCCAATACTAGAGAGGCCTTGTGATGCAATAAGAATGGATTTTGTGTTGGGATTGTCGAGAACAAAAAGGGGATTTGACTCCATATTTTTGGCGGTGGATAGATTTTCGAAGATGCACATTTCATCCCATGTGAGAAGACCAGTCATGCAACACATGCTGCAAATCTGATTTTCAAAGAAGTTGTGAGACTTCACTTCCTACCCAAGAGCATTGTCTTAGATAGAGACACAAAATTTGTTGGTCACTTTTGGAGGATGTTGTGGAAGAAGATGGGGAAATATTTTTCCTTCAGCTCAACTTAGCACCCTCATACAGATGGGCATACTAAGGTGGTAAATAGAAGTTTGGGAAACATATTGAGAAGCCTAGTTACTGAACACCATAACCAGTGGGATTAGATTCTTTCACAAGCATAATTTGCATACAATGATTCACCAAATAGAAGCAATGGAAGGAGACCGTTCCAAATACTCTATGGAATGCAACCCAGGGGAGTGTCTGAGTTAAGGAACTTGGAACAGGGAGAGATCAGAAGCGCTAGAGCAGAGGATTTTGCTACTGAGATGTAGAGACTCCATGGTCAGATCAAAGAGTAATTACAAAGTTCTAATCAGAAATACAAACACAGAGTTGATCAACATCGTAGGGAACTTCAATTTGAGGTGGGAGATTAGGTTTTAGCACATCTTAGGAAGGAAAGGTTCCCTAGGGAAACATATAAGAAATTGAAGATGAAGAAGATAGGACCCTGTAAGATCTTGAGGAATTTTGATGCAAACGCCTATGAGATCAAACTGCCAGATGGTTTGGGAATTTCACCCATATTCAATGTTTCAGACCTGTATCCTTACAGGAAATATGACACAGAAGGGTCAGAGGATCAAGGAAATACTCAGTGGTAGAAACAGATGCCTGTGGAAGAAAAGCCACAGAGGGAGAAAATTGTTGGTCAGAGGATTGGCAAAAAGACCACAAGGAAGACTTATTTTGGGTATCTGGTCAAATCAAAGGGACACCCAATAGAAGATGCCAGTTGGGAAAATGAAGATGCTATCTAGAAGCAGGGAAAAACAATAGAGGATCTCATGGACAGGAGTCCATGAACTTTTGTCAAGGGGATTATGATGCAGGATCATCATTGGCAAGCACATAGAGGCAGGACCACTCAACACGTGTGAGTTCTTTCATAAATTCAACGTTGACAGTTGCAACCGATTTTTTGAAATACACCTTCACTCAGCGTAGGAATTCACCTTTGGAGGCACGCTTGAACCAATGCCGAATTTTACCCTTTGAGGAACGTTTTGAAAATTTTAAACAGAGCAGGAGTTTCCACTATGGCTCTAGAATGTGACTGAACTTAGATAGTGTAGGAGGAATCTTAGAGTAGGCAAGTAGCCAGTGGAAACCCTAGAAACATCTTTGAGTTATGTAAAAGTTTACACACCCAGTTAAAGAGAGCTGGAATACAGAGAAAAATTAGTTGTAAGAGAAAACTGCGAGTTAGCAAGAGGAAAATGTTTTTGAGTTATTGTAATTTTGAATGTAATCTGTGTCCATTGGGCACTTGTGAATATAACAGAATGGAAAATTGATTCAAAGGTGTTGAGCTTGGACTGTGTGTATTTTCCTGTTATTTTCTATTTTATAAACAAGTGAATGGAACTGTGAGATTTTGGTAGTTTCAATTGGTTCTCTTCATTTGGAGCTCTGCAAGGTGTGCATAGAGCTAGGGAGGAACGTTGTGGAATTGTTTTCTCTTCACTGGGAGCTCTATAAATTATGCATTGAGCCAGAGAGAAAATTTCGTGAATTGAGCTATCGAACTCCCTCAGACACAAGGAGTGCACGGGAGCCGAAGTCTGAACCAGAAAAAGCTCAGGAGGAATAACACTTCAGAAAGTGTAATCGGGGTCCAAGAGCCCATTCCCTGGAAGGAACGAAGACCGAGTCTTCACAGACTTAGAAATATTCTAAGTCAAAATTGAGTAAAATCTCAGGAGGAAGATCGTCGTTGAGCATTAGATCGAGGTGGAAATCCCCACAAGCCGTCCGATTGAAGGAAGGAGCACAGGATTTAACTCTGCATAGATCCAAGAGGAGAGTTCGAAAATTTGAACGGACGGTGGAGAATCCTCGAGGAGGAACATCGAAAAACCACAGGTCGTCGGATTGGGTAGAGCTGCAAGGAGGTTAGTGGCGAGAGTTTCTTGACGTTCATTTCAGGACTTCAGGTACCGAGAGGTAGAAGGACAAAGACTCTTGTCCTTCAAAACCCCGAATCGTGAAATCACAAAGTCGCGATTCGATCAGAGCCATCAATCATAGGACGATCTAGACCGTTGGTCCATTTTAGGACTTCGGGTAATGGGAGTTGGAAAGAGAGAGGTTCTAGTCCCTCAAAACCCTAAATCGCGAAATAGTGAAATCGCGATTCGACGTGAGTCGCCAATCCCAGAGATTATTGTGAGCTATTTATTGAATGCCAAGTCATTTCGACGTTTTGGCATTTGGGAATTTTGGAATTTTGGTGACCGAAGACTCTAAGGAGCAGGGATACCCTTTGTACCCTAATTTCGTGAAACACGAAATCCTAAAATTAATAGGCGTCGGACATTTCGGCTTTTCGGTGACTGAAGACTCTAAGGAGCAGGGATACTCTTTGTATCCTAATTTTGTGAAACGCGAAATCCTAAAATTGAGAGGTGACGGGAATTTCATCTTTTCAGCGACCAGAGGTTCTAAGGAGCAAGGACATCCCACGCATCCTTATTTTGCAACATGCAAAATCCCAAAAGAATAGGCGCCGGGTATTTCGTCTTGTCAGTAACCAGAGACTCTAAGGTGCAAGGATATCCCTTGCATCGATATTTTGTGAAATGTGAAATCCCAAAGGAGCGAGCATCGACCATTTCGGCATTTCCACTACTGGAGGTTCGAGAGACTAGAAGACGAGACACTTGACTCAGGAAGTCTTGGTCCCCAATAAGCGCCTTTTCGAATTTGCACTTGCTCACAGCCCTTGATCGCGCGTTGTGGGAGCTCACACTTGATGCTCGAAAAATCCAATTGAGCATTCATAAGGGACCTATGTATTTGTCTAAAGGGTTCCAGTTCAGAACCAGAAGAGCCATCTCAGCTCCAGAATCAAAAGATCTTGACCAAGAGGTCGCGTAGTGCTTAGAAGGGATAGTCGGTCTACATCAAAACCCATGTTGAATTTAGCTGACCATGACCGCATGAGAGGGGAACATGTTGGAACCACCCCTAGGTTGATTGTTACAAGTGGAAAATCAATGATTTGGCCATTGGCAACACCTGAAAATAAGGGATTTAGAAAGCTGGGAAAATTCCCAAGGGAGGGAAAAAGACCTCGGCAAAATTGGATAAAAAGCATATGTGAGGAGGTAGGACGCTGCCAAGTATGCGGAGAACAGAGACTATGGATTTTTCTTGTTGTTATGAGCACCGCTGAGTAAGTGTGAGGCAAGAGGATAACTATTGGAATTGTGGACATTGCTGAGGAGGAGTCTTCCAAATTCGCCCTCATGGATTCATGGTTAGGCTAGGGGGTGAATCGGGCAAGAAATTTTGGCTGGCTATTCTACGGTTGGGAGGAACATGGTTGTTCCCTTTTCCTTCCCACAAACTGGTTCAGATATGTTGATCTACTCCTTCTATGTTTTAAATAATCATTTATACTGGTGATATGTAAATGTTAATTCTGTATTGAAGTACTTCCATGGGAGAAATTTGTCGTGTCATAATCCATTGTTGTAATAGGAAAAACTGTAGGAACATAGTAGGAATTATTTGTTATAGGAACAAATCTAATGCTGTAATGAATGGACTGGTAGAAATGATGATGGATCTTCATCCGGGATAGAGGTAGAATAGATATAAAAGATCATATTACAAGTCACTATGTAGAGGGCATGAAAAGTACATAATTTATTGTATATGAAAGTATTAAACTAATTAAGCAGATTTTAGCGTGATATTTTTTAAGAGTTATCCTTTCCATGAGGTCATACACCTTTAAGTATTCAAAATTTCGTAATTAGACTATTTTTTAATGGCATAAATTGTAGATAAAAAAATGGGATCCTTCGGGTTAACTATGCTTTGATGTGTAAGCTACTGGTGTGTAAGAATGAGACCCAAGTTAGGTAGATATACTTGCATGTTTATATTTATGTAGGAAAGGATGGAGAACCATAGCACGTAACTGAGTTTTCCAATTATTAAACCAGAATCAAGATGAAACTATACCTATGACAGTGAATTGTTATATATATAGAGAGAGAAAGCTATGGGTCTTTACATACTTATAGGTGGAAATAAGTACAGATGTTAATGGAGAGTTAAAGCAAATTCCCTATAGTAAGAATGATAATATACGCCTTTATATGTGCACATAGAAGACAGTCAAAATGCCTATTGTTCTAGTAGTCATAAAGATCCAACCTTGCAATTAAAAGAATAATTAAATGTGCAAAATTGATTACTTTGACAATCTTAGACTCCATTCTTTTTTTATTTCTCTGTATAGGTTCCCTTAGATGATGATAATGACCTAAGAAATGTCTATGTATAACCAAGAACAACAATGAATGAGTATTCGTGTATTTCTGTAATAAGCTATACAAAGTAATAACATTACTAAAGTATCGATGCATGACCAAGATACGCATTTAATAGGATTATATGCATACATTTGTATATTACTTGATACCTGTACAACCATTTAATATTCTGGAGCCCCCTTTTTTTTGTTGAGATGTGATTCAAAAGATGTGGGTCTCTGGAAATACATAAATTCTATGCAATGCATAAAAGTTTAGACTGTGCAGACAACAAATACGGAAATAAAGTAGAGAACAACATCCTAACTAAACCTTAGTAAAGTTTTTGGATTTCAAAAGATAAGCAGTATGGAAAATCGAAATAATATCCAAGGAAGAAATCGAGTCAAAATAACTATCCATGATTATGGTTGAATTCCATTTGAGAAAATTTGCGCATGCGCCCCCTTTTCGATGCTCTTCTCTATTCTAAACCAACACACACCTTTCACATTTCGGGGTTTCGGGACGCCTGCTTGCGATCTCTCCCAGACTTCTTGTCCTTCCAAATCTCAGTCACCAAAATGTCGAAAAGGGATTAACAGGTCTGGATCACCCCTTAGCCTCCGTCCACATGAACACCACTATGTGACCTGGTGTTATTCCTCCAAATGCTTTCGAGGTTTCACGATTCACAATTTCGCGATTCCGGATGCAATGATTCTAGGTCCTTCGAACTCCCAGACCCCAAAATGCCAAAATATCTCCCTTGAGAGATCAATGGTCCAGAGTACTCTTGAATCGACGACCATGATCCCACTGGATCGATGACCCACAACTTTTCATGATTTTCCCCGAACCTTGACCACTCGCCACGTGTCCTCCTTGATGAACGGTGTCGATCATTTTGCAATTTCGTGAGCTTGGACTTCTTGTCTCACGAATCCTTCTCCTCGAACTCCCGGTGTCCAAATCCCGAGTGGGCTTGGATATTTGACACCTGTCCTCCAAAATGGACGGTCCCGATGCTTTTGGGACTTGACGAGTCCTCTTCCTTCTGTTATTATGAGGTTTAAACCTTGCGCACCTTTTTTGGATCCGACGGCTCACTACAAATCAACACTTATCCAGGGATTAAACCCCTCGCACCTCCTTTGGATATAACGACCATCAAACCTTGGTGCTAGATCTGACTGTCCAGATCCTTTTTCCTATGCACCTCCCAGGGACTGAACCTTGTGCACGTATCTTGATCCAGCAGCTCTCAGGCCACTGTGCTCTAGATCCGACGGCTGGAGCGATTTCGTGAACTGGGAGTTCACGATGTAGCGACTCCATAATCACCTTCCGCTCCAAACCTCGAACTACGAAATAGAAAAATTCAACGCCTTCGAGTGTTGGAAGACACTCAACCTTAATATCCTCGCTGCTTTGCAAGATCCAACGACTCTCGCAACTTTGGTACTTCTCCCTGAAGTGTCTCCACGTTCATTTCAGCTACTCTCCTATGCGACCTCTCGAAGTTTAAACTCTGTGTGCCCAGATCCTTTTGATCTAATGGAAGTTGTCCACAACCCTGAGATTTAACTCTCTAAACCTCAAAGGTTCCTTCGACCTAAGTTTAGATATTGCCTATATACATATAAGTATGTTGGAGTAGTTTGAGAGTTAATGGAAGTGATAAAATTATGGACAAAATTTATCCACATAATATTTTCTGTTCAAAGTAAACTAGACTGGTATAATAATGTCATTATGGACAGAAATGAATCTTACCTTCTCTTAAACTCTAAGCTTAAACAAAATTGAATTGTCATAGAATTTTTTTTTTATGATGAATTTGAGGTACACTACAATGGTTCAATGCAACAATTCTATCTGTCCCTGGCAGTATGCTGAGGGTGACTTGGTTCTCCTTTATGACCAAGCCAAAGAACCATTAGGGGTAGGTAAGTTCAACCCCATGTGGCACATTCCTTATATCGTGTGATGTGTCTTAGAGAAAAGATCCTACAAATTATAGGATTATGAGGGGAATATATTGGACGATTCTAGAAATGGGATTTACCTTAAAAGGTATTACACTTGAGCCCGCAAACTTTGGCTTGAACTTTGTATATTAGTGTATCTGAGTGTATATACTTTTTTATCTTTTCTTTACGTCATCGACCTACTTATTGAGTTTTCCCTTGGTTGGAATATCCCAAGAGAATATTCGGTCTACTTAGGATTCACGGATGATTCCATTGCTTGGGTTATCTATTAACCTGAGGGACAACTGGTGTCTTCGGGAGGCATTTTTCTGGAGCCATCAACGAATAATCTGGTTGAGTATAGCGTTGTTATAGAGTTATCACCTGATGCCATTTCACATGGTGTTCGATCTTTAGAAGCTTTCCTAGACTCCTAGCTAGTCATATGTTAGTTGAATGACAATTACCGTGTGAGAGATCCTACTCTACTCCAATGATTCCTACGAGTATGAATTTTGGAACGATATTTTGATTTTCTTACTTATAATCACATCCCTAGAAGTTTTAATCAAGTATCTCAGCATATGATAATTATATTTTATATTGGCATTTGTCACATAACTAAGTAAAGAAAACACATTCATACATTTATAGAATGTAACATATAAGTAAAGTCAAAGACCAAATTGTTTTTTGTATTTCATCCTTTCAAAAAATACGGTGTCATAGTACAAAACGGAGCTCACGCCCTCAAAATACATATATGGATGATACATAGCATAACCATGGCATCTATATCTATGGTGTTGGATGCATATCATGATAGAACACTATGGAATTTGCAAGACGGTGGAAGAGTTGCACCCACGGATGGGGTACACCCAGCTCCTGTCACTGCTTCACCTCTGGCAGAACCTCCAATTGAACCATAGGAATCTTGTGTGTCAATCAAGATAGGTTCCCCTACACATTATGTACCAATCTCTCTACGTCCCCACCTACAAGCTCATCTCCTCGGCCCCTTCACTGATGTCATGGCAATACCTCTAGTTGTCGCGGACCTACATCTGTGTAACAAAGCAATTGTTAATACGTGATACCATACACAAATATTTGTGTTTTCTTTTTTCTTTATCAAAATTGAAAATAAAAATAAAAAATGAAATATATAAAAACCATTTCTTACCAATATCCCCATAGGTGGATCCTAGTGGTAATGGAAAGAGTCATTTTTAAAGTTAATACCTTTAAAAAACTTGTTTGCAGACTTGTACGTGGGCTATCTTTATGACAGTTGCATATCAGGCCTCATATACATGTACAAGATTCACTTTTCCCACGTATGTGGTTCGTCTATGTGACCCGATGATCTGTCACACACATACGCCCTAGTTTCTATCTAACAACCCTTAGTACTCAGAAAATGGCCACTAAAACTGGAATTTGAGCCATTGAAATTGAAGAGAATGGAATGGGCACTTACTTGGTCTAGATGGTTTCTGCTTTTGTTGATTGTAGCTCTCGCAATCGTCACTTGATGATCGTGGGTAAAATGGCCTAAAATGCACTATGTGGGTGAAAAAACACAAATGGTATGGTAANAAAATTTATCCACATAATATTTTCTGTTCAAAGTAAACTAGACTGGTATAATAATGTCATTATGGACAGAAATGAATCTTACCTTCTCTTAAACTCTAAGCTTAAACAAAATTGAATTGTCATAGAATTTTTTTTTTATGATGAATTTGAGGTACACTACAATGGTTCAATGCAACAATTCTATCTGTCCCTGGCAGTATGCTGAGGGTGACTTGGTTCTCCTTTATGACCAAGCCAAAGAACCATTAGGGGTAGGTAAGTTCAACCCCATGTGGCACATTCCTTATATCGTGTGATGTGTCTTAGAGAAAAGATCCTACAAATTATAGGATTATGAGGGGAATATATTGGACGATTCTAGAAATGGGATTTACCTTAAAAGGTATTACACTTGAGCCCGCAAACTTTGGCTTGAACTTTGTATATTAGTGTATCTGAGTGTATATACTTTTTTATCTTTTCTTTACGTCATCGACCTACTTATTGAGTTTTCCCTTGGTTGGAATATCCCAAGAGAATATTCGGTCTACTTAGGATTCACGGATGATTCCATTGCTTGGGTTATCTATTAACCTGAGGGACAACTGGTGTCTTCGGGAGGCATTTTTCTGGAGCCATCAACGAATAATCTGGTTGAGTATAGCGTTGTTATAGAGTTATCACCTGATGCCATTTCACATGGTGTTCGATCTTTAGAAGCTTTCCTAGACTCCTAGCTAGTCATATGTTAGTTGAATGACAATTACCGTGTGAGAGATCCTACTCTACTCCAATGATTCCTACGAGTATGAATTTTGGAACGATATTTTGATTTTCTTACTTATAATCACATCCCTAGAAGTTTTAATCAAGTATCTCATGCATATGATAATTATATTTTATATTGGCATTTGTCACATAACTAAGTAAAGAAAACACATTCATACATTTATAGAATGTAACATATAAGTAAATTCGAAGACCAAATTGTTTTTTGTATTTCATCCTTTCAAAAAATACGGTGTCATAGTACAAAATGGAGCTCACGCCCTCAAAATACATATATGGACGATACATAGCATAACCATGGCATCTATGTCTGTGGTGTTGGATGCATATCATGATAGAACACTATGGAATTTGCAAGACGATGGAAGAGTTGCACCCACGCATGGGGTACACCCAGCTCCTGTCGCTACTTCACCTCTGGCAGAACCTCCAATTGAACCATAGGAATCTTGTGTGTCAATCGAGATAGGTTCCCCTACACATTATGTAGCAATCTCTCTATGTCCTCACCTACAAGCTCATCTCCTCGGCCCCTTCACTGATGTCATGGAAATACCTCTAGTTGTCAAGGACCTACATTTGTGTAACAAAGCAATTGTTAATACTTGATACCATACACAAATATTTGTGTTTTCTTTTTTCTTTATCAAAATTGAAAATAAAAATAAAAAATGAAATATATAAAAACCATTTCTTACCAATATCCCCATAGGTGGATCCTAGTGGTAATGGAAAGAGTCATTTTTAAAGTTAATACCTTTAAAAAACTTGTTTGCAGACTTGTACGCGGGCTATCTTTATGACAGTTGCATATCAGGCCTCATATACGCGTACATGATTCACTTTTCCCACGTATGTGGTTCATCTATGTGACCCGATGATCTGTCACCCAGATATGCCCTAGTTTCTATCTAACAATCCTTAGTACTCAGAAAATGGCCACTAAAACTGGAATTTGAACCATTGAAATTGAAGAGAATGGAATGGGCACTTACTTGGTCTAGATGGTTTCCGCTTTTGTTGATTGTAGCTCTCGCAATCGTCACTTGATGATCGTGGGTAAAATGGCCTAAAATGCACTATGTGGGTGAAAAAACACAAATGGTATGGTAAAAGGTCTTATTTTTAGTATTAGTATAATTTTTTACGCACTTTCTATAGTTCTTTGCTATTATTAACCTTATGGACTAATTGCGCACTCGAAAGACTTGGTTTTTAGTGGTTTTGTGTACAATTTTTATGGATTTCTAGAGTCATGTTTCATGTTCGTACCTTCAACCTGCATATTCTTTCATCGGTATATAAGATAAGTTTTCACTCCGCTTTGCATTCTTTGATTGGATATAGGGATATGAACATCACATAATCCATGAGACTATAAAAATTAAAAAGAAATTATGATAATAATAAAAAATTATAATAAGATAAACTAGTATGAGTTTGTCATAATCCAAAATCCAAATATAAATTAAATCTATATTTTTTATCTTTAAATGTTTATTAAATCCAAATTCATACAAATCTATATTTATATGTAAAAAAATCTCAATTTACTATTTGATTGATATGATCGAACATCACGACTATGAAAATTAAAAAAAAATTATGATAATAATAAAAATTTATATTAAAATAAACTAACAAGTTCGTCATAATCCAAAATCCATATACAAATTAAATCTATACTTTTTATAGTAAATATTTATTAAATCCAAATTCATACAAATTTATATTTATATATAAAAAATTATATATACATTCATTTAATGTTAATACAATTAATATATCAATACAATCCTTTAAAAAATATTCAAGAGATACGTTTGTAATATTCATTTAATGAATTATTTAAAATTTATAATTTAGAAAATATTAATAATTTTCTTTAGTTTATAAATTTTGCGTGAAGATCCCAAACGTTTTACATCGACGGATAAGAGCTAAAGACTTCACTTCTCTTGATGCTCCATGAATTCTTTTGTCGTGGTTACGTTATATGTGGATAATAAGTAGGCAAAATCTCTTTTGATTATTCGTTGTTTGCCACGAAACCATGTCCATGATTAGCTCCATTATTCGGTGACTTTGTTTAGTTTTTATTGGAATGGACAGGACTGTAGTGGTTTTAATAGAAAAATAAAGAGAAATGTCGATCTGATTTACAAATTTTTAATTTTTAATTGAATCAATGGTTTAATGAGCTTTTTAATTACAAATTCGAATTTTATGGTTTACAATGAAAGATGCTGTCATATTCTTAATGGTTTACATTTAAATCAATGAATGAGATTTAATGTTTTTAACCTCTTTCCTTGTATTTATGAATGAGTCGATTTCCTTGTTTACTTTTTCACAAATATGATTAAATCCCTGATCGCTGAAATGCCAAAATATCATGGACCGGGACTTCACAAGTCAAGTGTCCCATCCCTTCATCCTTCGAACCCCCGGTTGCCAAAATGCCGAAATATCGTGAGCCGGGACTTCACAAGTCAAGCGTCTTGTCCCTTCGTCCTTCGAACCCTTGGTTGTCAAAATGCCAAAATGTCCCAGCACCCGTTCCTTTGGTTTTTTGCGTTTCGCAAAATTAGGGTACAAGGGATATCTCTACTCTTTGGAATCCTTGGTTGTTGAAATGCCGAAATGTCCTAGCGCCTATTCTTTCGGGTTTTCACGTTTCGCGAAATCCAGGTACAAGGGATATCTCTGCTCCTTGGAATCCTTGGTTGCCGAAATGCCTTGGCATTTGATCAACGACCCACAATAATCCCTAGGATCTATAGTCCACGTCCGACCTCGCTATTTGAGATCTACAGTTCTCTCTTACAGCTAATTTCTCTCTGTATTGCAGCTCTCTCTAACTGGGTGTACAAACTTCTACATAACTCAAAAATGTTTCTAGGGTTTCCCCTGGCTACTTGCCTCCTCTAAAATTCATCCTATGCTATCTTAGTTCAGTCGCATTCCAGAGCCGGAGTGGAAACTCCTGCTCTGTTTACAATTTCAAAACTTGCCTCAAAGGGTAAAATTCGACACCGGTTCAAGAGTGCCTCCAAAGGTGAATTCCGATGTTGAGTGGAGGTGGATTCTGAAATCGGTTGTAACTGTCCATGTTGAAGTTCTGGAAGAACTCTCACGTGTTGAGTGGTCCCGCCTATGTCTGCTTGTTGACGATGCTCTTGCATCAGTTTACAGGGGAAGGATAATTTCCCGTGTCATTTCATAGTGAACTATGCCAATATAACTAAATGTTTCATGTGTATTTTGAAGAAGGACACTCCATTCATATGGGATGAGCAAGCGTAGGAATCCTTCGATGCTCTTAAGAAATATTTGATATTGATTCCTCTACTGAAGCCCTCAGACTACAGTAGAGACTTTTTTATTTATATCACCACATCCTAAGGGATCGTTGGTATGGTACCTGTTTAGGAGGACTATGAGATCCATGAGAACATTCTCTATTACCTTAGTTGAAATCTAGTTGGTCCTGAACTCAAATAATCTCACATAGAGAAGTTGGCCTTGGCCGCCATGCATGTGGTTAAGAGCTTACCACATTATATATTACTCTATAAAACTATCGTGGTTGTGGATATCAATCCACTTCAATGCGCCCTTACTAGGTGTATTGTAGGGGGTAAATATAATAAATGCATTGTTATTTTTCAAGAATTTTATCTCGATTTTTCTTCAGCGAAATCCAAGAAATCGCTAGTTTTTTTCGACTTGATGTGAGACTTCCCTAGACTAGATAAGGAAATTTTCCATGATGATTCATTTTCGGATGATAAAATCTTCCTTATCTCATCTTTGGACCCTTGATACAGATATATTTTGATCTACCTTCAAACCTTGAAGATACCCCAACATTTGTCAAGAGACTATCGACGACGCATATATCATCAAGCTAAGAACTAACCTATTATCGAAAACACTTTGTATCGTCGACGGGTGGATAATATTTTACATCGTTGTTTGACTCACAAGGAAGTTGTAGTTGTTCTTAATGACTATCACAATGGGGCATGTGGTGGTCATTTATTCAGGCTTGCGACAACCCAAAAGATATTACGAGCTGGTTATTTTTTGCCGTCAATTTTTGAATATTGTGTTGAAGTGATCAATAAGTGTCACCCTTTCTAGGTGTTCACTGGCAAAATGTGATCACACCTAGCCCCTCTTCACCCAGTCATCATTGTCGGCCCCTTCACTAAGTGGGGGGTGGATTTCATGGACTGCAACCTAGCTTCATCTAGGGGTACCACATCTTATCGTGGTCGTGGATTATTTTACTATATGGGCAGAGTCCATGCCTACCGTTAAATCCGATGGTAAGAATGCATAATTATTTGTGTTCAATGAGATTATAGCACAGTTCGAAATCCCAAAAGATATTTTAATTGATCATGGAAGTCACTTCCAGAATGAGATGATGTCATACTTAGCATAAAAAATGGGGTTTACACTACTACATATTGAGCTCCTACTTGACACATCTGATCATTAAAAAAACCCTGTACACCTAGAGCACCTTGATGAGAAGTGTCGAGATGCTTTTATGACTATTGAAGTGAATAAATGATGTTTTACGGTTCAATGCAATAATTATATCTGTCCCTGGTAGTATGTCGAGGGTGACTTGGTTCTCCTTTATGACCAAGCCAAAGAACCGTTGGGGGCAGGTAAGTTCAACCCCATGTGGCACATTCCTTATATCGTGTGATGTGTATTTGAGAAAAGATCCTACAAATTATAGGATTATGAGGGGAATATGTTGGACGAGTCCAGAAATGGGCTTTACCTTAAAAGGTATTACGCTTGAGCTTGCAAACTTGGGCTTGAACTTTGTATATTAGTGTATCTGAGTGTATATACTTTTTTATGTTTTCTTTACGTCATCGACCTACTTATTGAGTTTTCCCTTGGTTGGAAGATGCCAAGAGAATATTCGGTCTACTTAGGATTCGCGGATGATTCCATTCATCATACACGGAACATGGATTCCATTGCTTGGGTTATCTATTCACCTAAGGGGCAACTAATGTCTTCGGGTGGCATTTTTCTGGAGCCATCAACGAATAATTTGGTTGAGTATAGCATCGTTATAGAGTTATTACTCGATGTCATTTCACATGGTGTTCGATCTTTAGAAGTTTTCCTAGACTCCCAATTAGTCCTATGTTAGTTGAATGACAGTTAACGTGTGAGAGATCCTACTCTACTCCAACGATTGCTATGAGTACAAATTTTGGAACGATATTTTGATTTTCTTACTTATAATCACATCCCTAGAAGTTTTAATCAAGTATCTCATGCATATGATAATTATATTTTATATTGGCATTTGTCACATAACTAAGTAAATAAAACACATTCATACATTTACAGAATGTAACATATAAGTAAAGTCGAAGACCAAATTGTTTTTTGTATTTCATCCTTTCAAAAAATACTGTGTCATAGTACAAAATGGGGCTCATGCCCTCAAAATAAATATATGGACGATACATAGCATAACCATGGCATCTATGTTTGTGGTGTTGGATGCATATCATGATAGAACACTATGGAATTTGCAATACGGTGGAAGAGTTGCACCCACGCATGGGGTACACCCAGCTCCTGTCGCTGCTTCACCTCTGGTAGAACCTCCAATTGAACCATAGGAATCTTGTGTCTCAATTGAGCTAGGTTCCCCTACACATTCTGTAGCAATCTCTCTGCATCCCCACATACTAGCTCATCTCCTTGGCCCCTTCACTGATGTCGTGGGAATACCTCTAGTTGTCACGGACCTACATCTGCGTAACAAAGCAATTGTTAATACTTGATACCATACACAATTATTTGCATTTTATTTTTCCTTTATCAAAATTGAAAAACAAAAAAAAAATGAAATATATAAAATGCATTTCTTACCCATATCCCCATAGGCGGATCCTAGTGGTAATGGAAAGAGTCATTTTTAAAGTTAATACCTTTAAAAAACATGTTTGCAGACTTGTACGTGGGCTATCCTTATGATAGTCGCATATCGGGCCTCATATACGCGTGCATGATTCACTTTTCCCATGTATATGGGGTCGTATATGTGACTCGATGATCTGTCACCCACATACGCCCTAGTTTCTATCTAACAACCCTTAGTACTCAGAAAATGGCCACTAAAACTGGAATTTGAACCATTGAAATTGAAGAGGATGGAATGGGCACTTACTTGGTCTAGATGGTTTCCGCTTTTGTTGATTGTAGCTCTCGCAATCGTCACCTGATGATCGTGGGGAAAATGGTCTAAAATGCACTATGTGGGTGAAAAAACACAAATGGTATTGTGAAAGGTCTTATTTCCAGTATTAGTATAATTTTTTACCCACTTTCTATAGTTCTTTGCTATTTTTAACCTTATATACTAATTGCGCACTCGAAAGACTTGCTTTTTAGTGATTTTGTGTAGGGTTTTTATGGATTTATAGAGTCATGTTTTATGTTTGTTTGTTGACTATAGGGATATCGAACATCACATAATCCATGAGACTATAAAAATTAAAAAGAAATTATGATAATAATAAAAAATTATAATAAGATAAACTAGTATGAGTTCATCATAATCCAAAATCCATATACAAATTAAATCTATACTTTTTATATGTAAATATTTATTAAATCCAAATTCATACAAATTTATATTTATATATAAAAAATTATATATACATTCATTTAATTTTAATACAATTAATATATCAATACAATCCTTTAAAAAATATTCAAGAGATACGTTATATGTGGATAATAAGTAGGCAAAATCTCTTTTGATTATTAGCTGTTTGGCATGGAACCATGTCCATGATTAGCCCCATTATTCAGTGACTTTGTTTAGTTTCTATTGGAATGGACAGGACTGTAGCGGTTTAAGAAGTGGAAAATATACACTCTACTAGGTCTGCCATGCCCATTTCTCTTGGGAATCGCAGAAATACTTTGAGCTCTGGCTTGTATGAAAGGTAGTCTGGTCAAGAATCTTGCGTGATGACAAAATAATTACTCTAGTCATGAATTTCAAAGACGGCAGGGTTGCTGTTACTCTAGTCAAGAATCTCACGACGATCTCTAGTTGTGTGAGAAGTACTCTGTTCGAAGACAGCAGGATTCCACTTACTCTGCTCAAAGGGGTT
>JZKD02S2363779.1:0-22303 GCA_000966675.3 Picea glauca
TCACAACAATGGTGAATTTCAGATGTGACTTCCGAAACTCCGTAAAATTGTCGAAGGCAATGAAGAGATAGCTATAAATTAATGGATCCAGGGACAAACTGAAAGTGTTAACCTAGAAATCCTCCTTTAAAAAACCTAGCTCAAATCGTGATGACCTCTTCGATATAACAAAATTGATCAATTTCAAATGTGCGTGCAAACCTTAGGGTTAAATTAAAATTTAATCACAAATATATCCAAATCCTATGGTATGCTAATCATCCAAATATTAATTCTGGGAAGATTAAAATACCAATGATATTCTCAAAAAATATATATATTAAATTTGATGGGAAATTTTTTAAAGGGGGTTGGATTGGAAAATTTTCAAATCTGAAATACCCTACTTCATTGAGCGATGAGGTCCTTTACCTCAAGGAAAAAAATTATTTCTCAAAAAAGATTTGTCCTTGGAGATCCTTGTACCATATAATGAGCATGAGGATAATCCAAATCACAATAGATTTTATAAATTTCTCTTAAGGAGCAAATTTAATTAACCTTGCATAAAAAAAATAAGTCTAAAACATTAGCCTTTAGAAATGTAAAATTTAATTAATGATGAAGAATAAAATAAGTTGTGAACTATACCTTATCCAATCACAATTTTTTGCAACTCTTGCTTTGTTAGGAAAAATGACCATGATCTTACCGTCTTTAAATAGAAGATATTTTCACCAAAATAAAAGAGACTTACACCACAATGCTTGAACAACAAAAATTATTTTATTCCTCAAATCAATCCCCCTTACAAATGAGAGGCCTTCCCCTTTTATAGATGAAGAGGAATCCCTAAACCATTTACAAAAACCATGGGTAAAATCATTGAACCATGAGCCAAATTATATTTAAATGTTCTCTATTTAAATGTTCTCTATTGATGTGGTCAAATCATAATAAAATGGTGCTTTTGTTTTCTTTCACAAAGTCAATCACCATAAAATAATGTTTGTCCTGATGCATTCCCCTTAGGAAAGGGTCAAAATGGTCAAATAATCTCAACACCTTGCTCCATTAATGAAATAAATCATTTGCCAAGGTGAAATTCACCCTTTCACTTAAGTTGAAATATTAAACATGTGCTCAAATAGGAAAATGTTGAAATATTGTAACTGCAAAGAGTATTCTATTATTATTGATGTATTATTCTAATATCCCCTTTTGCGGATTGATCATGTCGGGTATTGTAAATGACCAAATCCACTTTTGCGGATTGGTCAAACCCTAATTGTAATAGGCAAAATGAGAAGTCGGCCCCCGGATTAATTAAAGATGGTTATAACCACCCAGAATGAGAAGTCGGCCCTGCCAATGAAAAGACACTTTTGTTCACACCTGCCAGATTGTATAAATAAGAGAGGTTAATGCCTCATTTGTACACACACTCACTTGTTCATCAAAGTGCAAGTTTGGAGCTGCAGTTGGAGAACAAAGAAGAGAGAGAGAGAGAGGCGCATTCTTGGGAGAGGACTTTCTGTATTGTTTGAGTTATCTCTTGGCATTGTATTGGCTATCTATATTAAGAAAGTTTTTGTTGGGTTTTCTCCCCCATGAGGGTTTCCCAGGATAAATGATGTGTCTCTTATGATTGTGTATCTCTCAGTGATCCTATCTATGTTATGATTATCTAGTAATTTGAAAAAGAAACCTAATAATAGCTTAAACCTTAACATGGTATCAGAGCTAAGTTGAACAGAGCATCTTTCACAAGAAAAAGAGAAAAACGTCATTGTTGTCGTACATGCAAATTAGGGCTTTTTATTGAAGAAGAATTTTAGCCCCAAAACCATCTAGAAAAGTACGCCCTTCCTCAAGGATCATTTTGACATCCTCAGCTCAACTTTTCAGTGGCTAGATCTCTCAGAAAGTGAAACCCTAGTTTTCACAAAGTACCAGAAGTACCAGAGTACCAGAAGTGCCAGAAAACCAGAAGTACCAGAGTACCAAAAGTACCAGAAAACTAAAAGCACCAGTCCAGAAATATGCATATCAAGTTTGGAGGGGTAAAAGTTGGATTTTCTGAAATCTAAACAGACCAGGCTACTCGCCTCAGCCAAGCGCACCTCCTAGTAAGTTCAAAATTCAATTCTGAGCATTTTCATTTTTTGATCATTTTCCTAGCTCCAGGTAAAAGATGTCTACAAGCACTAAGCTTGTTGACAAGCTAGAAGGTGTGGAAAAATTTCGTGCCTGGAAGTATAGGATTGGACTCATTCTTGAAGAGAATGACCTAACAAGATTCATCAAAGTATAATTACCAAAACCCGTCGATGCTGCAGATAAAGCAAAACACCAAAAGGACATAATTAGGGCCAAAATAATCATTGTGGATTCTATCAAAGATCACTTGATTCCTCAAGTGTCTTCAAAGAAGACTCCAAAAGAAATGTTTGAGGCCCTAACCAGATTATATGAAGGAAAGAACATAAACCGGAAGATGAATCTAAGAACTCAACTTAAGAATACAAGGATGCAGAAAGGAGAATCGATCCAGAAATATTTCTCCAGAATATCTCAATTCAAAGAACAACTAGAAGCAATTGGAGATACTATAGACAAAGACAAACTTATAATGATGGCCCTTAATGGCCTCACAAGACCATGGGATGCATTCATCCAAACTGTTTGTGCTAGAACGAAGAAACTAAAATTTGACAATCTTTGGGAAGAATGTATTCAAGAAGAATCAAGAGTAGCTAACCGAGAAGTTTTACTATCAAGAGACGAAGATCAAGCCCTAGCTACTCATACTAAAGGAGGAAGAAATAAGTCTTACTTCCAGAAAGAAACTCATAAAGAGTCTCACCCCCAAAACAAATTCATACATAAAGAATCTCAACCAAATAGATTCCAAAAGAAAGGACAAAGAAAAGAAAGAGACTTCTCATATTATCAATGCTATCATTGTGACAAGATGGGACATATTGCAAGACATTGTCCAGCTAGACAAGAAGAATACAAGAGGAAAAACAAGAGGCGTCATGCCCATGCAGTTGAAGATGAAGAGTCAACCACGAAGATGATAAAAGAACGAATTGAAGACTATGTCTTAATCTCGGCCCTCTCAGGATCAATATCACTTGGAGAGGACACTTAGTTCATTGATAGTGGTGCTTCCAAAGCACATGACAGGTCAAAGAGATATTCTCTCTTGCCTTTTAGAAAAGAAGTTTTCTCATAAAGTTATACTTGGAGATGATTATCAATACCCTATCAAGGGAGTAGGAGAATCAAACTACAAGCTGAATTCATGGACTCCAATGAAGATGAAGGATGTACTCTATGTACCAGGTTTGACAAAGAACCTACTCTTCATATCAGCTTTAGAAAAGAAAGGCTTCATAATTGCCTTTATAGATGGAGAAGTTCTTATGTGAGCTAAAGGAAAAACCTGAAAGAAGTAATCGTCATTGGAAAAGAAGAAGGTGGCTTGTACAAGCTAAATGGTCACTCAGAAGCAGCCACGACCCACGCCATTGAGAATCCATGTGAACTTTGGCATAGAAGATTATCCCACATCAACTACAAGGCGTTACCATATGTATGCAAAGCAGTCACAGGTCTACCAGAACTCAAGGTTGACCATGAAGGTGTGTGCAATGGATGTGCACAAAGGAAGAACATCAACAACCCTTTTCTGAAGAGAGACAGTAAAGCAAAAGGAGTCTTAGAACTCATTCACTCAGATGTGTGTGGCCCAATGCCATCATCCTCCATCAGTGGGTATGTATACTATGTATCTTTTATTGATGATTATTCTCGTAAAACCTGGGTTTACCTTTTGAAATCAAAAGATGAAGTGTTCAGTAAATTTAAGGAATTCAAAGCCTTGATAGAGAATCATCTTTCTGAAAGAAAGATCAAGATACTCAGGTCAAATAATGGAGGATAATACACCTCAAAAGAATTTGTAAAGATGTCAGGATCAAGAGGGAGCTCACCACTCCCTACAATCCTCAACAAAATGGTGTAGTAGAAAGAAATAACAGAACTATAATGGAAGCAGTGAAGACCATGATTCATGATCAATATATTCCTATGTGCTTATGGGCAGAAGTAGCAAAAAAAAAAGTATATGTACAAAACCGATTGTCTCATAGTGCTCTTGGGTTCAAGACCCCTGAAGAGATGTTCTCCGGAAAGAAGCCAGAAGTAAGCCATCTCAAAATATATGGCTGCCCAGTATTTGTACATATTCCAAAAGAGAAGAGAACCAAGCTAGACCCTTCAGGAAATAAGGGAATATTTTTTAGATATTGTGAGGTCTCCAAGGACTTAAAGTTTATATACCAGGTCACCATCATATTGAGATCAGCAGAGATGTGACCTTTGATGAAGATTCAACACTCAAGAAATCAAGAAGATGCCAGCTTGAAGAAGTATATGAAGAGGAACCTATAGCTCCCAGAGTTGCAGAACCAGTGAGGGAAGTCATAGCTTCCTTTGATGAGGAAATTCTAGAAGATCATGACATAGTAGAATTTCAAGAACCTCCCCAAATGACGATCTCCCATAAGAGAAAGCCTTCTTGGGATAGGGAGCTTATTCAAGATGGAGAGAAGTATGGTGTTCCCGAAGGAACCACGAGATAAGTGAAGAGACCTAAGCCATTCTTCAGTTATATGGCTTTGATGTGTGATCTCTTAGAGAAGGAGCCTACCTGCTGTGAAGAAGCCATTCAGAAGAAAGAATGGTCAGATGTCATGACAAAAGAATACCAATCCATCATAAAGAATGATGTATGGGAAATAGTTCCCAGACCGAAGAGCAAGGATGTGGTATCTTCCAAATGGTTTTTCAAAATAAAACATGTTGTTGATGGAATTATTGAGAAGTATAAAGCAAGATTTGTCGCTCGTGGATTTTCTCAAAAGGAAGGCATTGAATATGAAGAGACATTTGCTCATGTAGCCATATACACTTGGATCAGAACCATCATAGCCCTTGCAGCTGAGATGAAGTGGAAGTTACACTAGATGGACGTAAAGACAACTTTCAGAAATGGTGTCATTGAAGAAGAAGTGTATATAGAACAACCTCAAGGATTTGAAGTTGAAGACAGGAAGACTCATGTCTGCAAGTTGAAGAAGGCTTTGTACCAATTGAAGCAAGATCCTAGAGCTTGGTATGGAAGGATAGACAGTTTTATGACGAGATTGGGCTTTACCAAGAGTAAAGTTGATTCTAACATCTACTTCAAGGTTATGAATGATAAGCATGTTATATTGTTGATGTATGTGGATGAATTATTCTTAACTGGAGAAGAAAATCTCATCACCGAATGTAAGAAGAAGCTCGCTGCAGAATTTGAGATGAAATACCTTGGCCTAGTGCATTATTTCTTAGGTCTTGAGGTATGGCAGAGCCCAGAGAGGATCTTCCTTAACCAAGGGAAGTATGCAATTGAAATCCTGAAGAGATTTGATATGTTAGAGTGCAAATCCATGAATACACCCATGGAAACAAAGCTGAAGCTTCTGATCGACACTTCGTCAGAATTGATTGATGCCACACTGTATAGACAGATCATTGGATCATTGATGTATCTGACGAACACCAGACCAGATATATGTTTTACCATGAACACTTTGAGTCAGTTTCTGGTAGAACCCAAACATGTTCACATAGTTGTTGCAAAACATGTGATGAGGTACCTTAAGGGTACATTAGATTGTGGTCTCAGTTATGATGGAGATCATGACTTCACACTGAGTGGGTACACTGATTCATATTGGGCTGGAAGTGTCTTTGACAGGAAGAGCACTTTAGGATGTTGTTTCAATTTGGGGTCAGCCATGATCTCATGGCAGAGTAGGAAGCAATCAAGCATTACTCTTAGCACAGCAGAAGCATAATACATTGTTGTGTGTTCTACCAGTTGTGAAGCCATATGGATTCGGAAGTTGTTGACATGCCTATCTAACCTAGAGATGGAAGCAACCATGATCCTATGTGATAACCAGAGCTGCATAAAGATGACAGAGAATCATGTATTTCGTGAAAATTCAAAACACATAAAGATCTGATATCACTACATCCGTGACATGGTGCAGAGAGGAGCCATAAAGCTCCAATATGTTAGCACGAATGAATAGGTTGTTGATGTGATGACCAAGCCTCTATCTCGTGTAAAGTTTGAGCACTTTCGAGATAAGCTTGGTATAGTCTGAAAGGACCTCCCTCGAAAGGGGGAGTAGTGTTGTGTTGATGTTGATAGCCTAGTGTTGTGATGTCAGCCTCATGTTGATGATATTCCAGCCTTGTGTTGTGTTGATGTGCCAGCCTAGTGTTGTGATGCCAGCTTAATTGTTGTGATGATGTTCCATCTTAATTGTTGTGATGATGTGCCAACTTAATTGTTGTGATGATGCGCCAACTTAATTGTTGTAATGATATGCCATCTTAATTGTTGTGATGATGTGCCAGCTTAATTGTTGTGATGATGTGTCAGCCTCGTGTTGTGATGGTCTGTCAGCCTCGTGCTGTGATGATGTGACCAGCCTCGTGATGTGATGATGATGCATTAGTTTTATACTAATCCATGTTGATGCAGATGATGATGTCATTCCAGCTCTTTGTTGAGAATGATGATATTGATGATGAGAAAAAATTTCGATGATTTATAGATACGCCAGTCAGTGTTCCAAGATGTTGTTGATGATGTTGTCCTCTCTCTCGCCTGATGATGTTGTCCTCTCTCTCGCCTAATGTTGTTGTAGAATACCCTTTCTTGTTAAGGGGGAGTGTTGAAATATTGTAACTGCAAAGAGTATTTTATTATTATTGATGTATTATTCATTAGATCAATTTCCTTTTGCGGATTGATCATGTTGGGTATTGTAAATGACCAATCCCCTTTTGCGGATTGGTCAAACCGTAATTGTAATAGGCAGAATGAGAAGTCGGCCCCCGGATTAATTAAAGGTGGTTATAACCACCCAAAATGAGAAGTCGGCCCTGCCAGTGAAAAGACACTTCCGTTCACACCTGCCAGATTATATAAATAAGAGAGGCCAGCGCCTCATTTATACACACACTCACTTGTTCATCAGAGCGCAAGTTTGGAGCTGCAGTTGGAGAAGAAAAAAGAGAGAGAGAGAGAGGCGCATTCTTGGGAGAGGCCTTTCTGTATTGTTTGATTTATCTCTTGGCATTGTATTGGCTATCTATATTAAGTAATTTTTTGTTGGGTTTTCTCCCCCATGAAGGTTTCCCAAGATAAATGATGTTTCTCTTGTGATTGTGTATTTCTCAGTGATCCTATCTATGTTATGGTTATTTAGTAATTTGAAAAAGAAACCTAATAATAGCTTAAACCTTAACAGAAAAGGGGGTGCTACATATGTCTGATGGGTCCAATAATACTCCAATGTGTAATATCTACTTAGGATGATGGGTTCAACCCCTTAGAAAACCATTAATTCATAGTTCCAAGTGACAATTTCTTAGTAAACATAACCTTTTAATTTAATTTTGACGCTTTCCTAAGTTTTACCTAGGGAAACATTGTTAATAATTTTAAATGAGCATACTCCTAACGAAAACCCATATTTCCTAAGTTTTTTAGGTGGAGGATAGACAATTAGCAAGATTAGTGATGAAAGGGAAAACAGGGAAATGTTCATGTGATGACTCTCAGAGTTGTAGACGTGCATAAGGCATTTTAGTTTTTTTATCTCTAGATTTATTTTAGCTAGCCATTCTTTTCATACTTGCCTTATAAAGGGAGCCTTTACTATTTCAGTTTGCACACATTTCCCCTTTCTTTTCTTTAATTTTTCCTAAGTCTTTTTTTCTTTAGATATGCATTTTTCTCTTAGGATTTTGAAGGGGGAGCATAGTGAATTAGTTATACTTTATCTGTTTTTCTCTTCACCTCTTTAGCCTTCATGGCATTTTGGGGGGATTTTAACTATGACCTTTTCTTTTTACCTTTGAGTAGTCATGCATGATGGGATGCAAATATTTTTTTATTATGGATGGAAACGAGTGATACTGGGGAAATGGAAAATGCTTTGTGTGATTAGGATATGGTTTGCACTACCCAGTCTAAACACTTATCAATATGAATGATCTTAGAAGAGGGTACACTTCTAACCAAAAATATGTTTCTCACGATAACACGACTCAAGTGAGAAAACCTTATATGTTATGACATCTTAGTCAATTGTTGTAAGGTAACCATAACTTCATGACATGTCTGGGGGTTATATCATCATGTCTAAACAAATATTACACATGGAGTATCTATGGAGTGACTTAGACCATCAAGGTGTATCTAAGCATATGAAGTAAGCACATCATGGTTCATTTTTTATCTTCCGGAATCATGTTTCAAACTGGAGAATGGAAAGGATTGAGTCTAGAACTGATTTGAGATGATTGAAATCTCATGCAGGTAAGTACATGATACAGTTGTAATGGTATCCAAAGGTTGCTACCCCTGAGAGGGTAATATATGGCTCCTACTCGGGGACATGCACTCCATGCAAGAGTGTATGAGAACTTCAGACTCTTCACAAACCACTGACCTACACACAATATAGAAACAACAAGGCACATAAAATTCTAGGGTGAATCTACTACTCCAATTAGATGAAAAAAATGACTACTGTATCAAATCAAAATTTTCACTAGTCTAAGAAAAGAAATTAAAGGCAGGTGTATGCAAAATCAATATGCATCAGGAAAATGCAGGAATGTAAACACTCGGAATGGTAGGAAAGCATGCATGGAAAGAAAAATGCACTCTAACTACTACTCAAGGAGCTTATTCATACCTACCCTACTAGATAACTAAGGATGTGGCTGCTAAGTGAAATCAAATATCCAATGCAACCACTCAAGGAACTTGTCAACAATTCAAATCCTTCCCTTGTGTTTGGTTATCATCCAAAACAAGGATATGTCAAATTATGTGGATCTTAGGAAAAATCTCAACCATGGCTAAGTTAGGAAGTCGAGCAAGGTCATATATGTCAAGAATAATGCCCAAACTATACAAGGGTTGGTTCATGCCTATGCAAACCTCCTCCATCCATGGTTCAATGGGGATAATGTAATCAACATGGTTGGTCAACCTACTAACATCACTTTTCAAATTATCAAGGAAGAGAGGCTTATAAGGTGGTTCCAACTGGGAGAAATGTTGAATGTTAAAATCTCCTTTAGTCAGAGGAAAAGAGGAAGAACATTCATGAGTCAAAAGAAAATCAGAAAGATGAGTGCATTGATAGGTGAAAGGTAGGCTCTCCAAATCAAGTTGTAAGGAATACTCTATATCCAAAATGACTCTATCATACTCAACCCTTTCACAAAGAGGGGAACAAGTCACTTCACATTCCCCAAGACTTGGACTAGTTGATCTTTCACTAGGATATTCTAAGTGCAATTATATATCATGTCCAAGTTTGTCATTCAAAGTTTCACCCTCATTTTCAGTGTCATAAACTAGATTCCCTCAAAGTAAGAACATTCTATATCCCATTTAAATTTCCCAAGGTGGGAAAAGTCATCAAGGCATGAGGGGACATGTATGGGTCTTTCTCTAAAGTTAACTCTCTCAAACTCATATTCTTAATGAGATCTTTCTACATGAGGCTCTTTATCAAGTTGAAGTTCAACATCACTCCCATAATTTGTATCATAGATAGGATATCCTTCCAAGTAGACAAATCTCATATCCCAATTAGGTATTTCATTGTAGAACGGATCCTCAAGGTTTTCATCTCCAAGTCTACTATCTTCTTCATGGGATGAGGGAAAATCAATTAATTTTTATTCAAAGTTCATCCTTTCAAAATCAAAATATGGGTCTTGAGACTAAATATTTTGACAGGGGATATCATTTATCATGTCCTCAACTTCATGTGGATAAAAAAAACAATTTTGGTCATTTTCAGATTCCAAGTTCTCATCCAAAACTTCTTCACAAGATTGTTCTAAGGACTATACTACTTCCTTCCTTCCCAAACTCTAAAAGGATTCATCAAGAGGTCTCAAAGTTTGGGAAAAGATACAAGTTTTTATGTTATCATCTTCACAAAGTGGGGATGTAAAGACTTGGTTGTTATCATCATCCATAATTTCATCTTCAATTCCCTTCAACTTGTCTTCCTGGACATATTCATACATTAGTTGAACTTCTACTACATCCATGTGTTTTTCATAGCCTTGGGCATCTTCGTGGGATAATTCTTCTTCAACGCGTTCATCAGGTGATTGACTTTCAAAGGGAAAAGGGGATCCTTCATCAATTATTTCTTCAATTAGTTGATCTTCAACTGAAGTGGAAACCTCTTCACTATGAGTTATGTGCACATGTTCTTTCTCAATTAAGCTCAAAAGGGAATTGTTTTCCTTTATCTTGTTGCTTATTTCAATCCCCAACTGATATGAAGGGTTTCTCTGACAGTTATGGAATAAAATATATATCACCCTTTTCCCTTCATGAAATAGTTCCTTCAATTCATCTAAGCACTCTATCCTTTCTTCTAGTGTGATCAAATCTTCTTCAAAATTATCATGAGCGGATACTTCATCTAGATCTTCATCAATAGGGGAGGACACTATTTCTATGGTCTTAGGAACTTCATCCTCCTTTTTTTCTAGATGTTTTTTTAAAGCACTTTGATCATCTTGACAAGGAGGACCCCAATGTTTTAGGAAATTTTCAAAGAAGATATCCATAAAAGTTATACTCTTGGGAGCCCCATAATGTCTGACCCAATAACGTTGCTCCATCCCAAAAGATGATACAAAAAGTATCATCCCCACATCTTCATGTATCATGTTAATCTATGACATGTACATTAGAAAGTTTTCAAATCAAGGAATAGTTAATGAAGTATCACCATCATACCTGGAAAGATCATCTAACCAATCTGGAGAGTAATGGTTAGGGTATTTAGGAACTTCTTTAACTTGCTCATGAAACTATCGAGGAGCCATTTCAAACCAACTTTAATCATAGTGGAGTCACCAGGGTGATAATCAATAGAAATCCAACCAGATACTTGCTTCACCCTACAATGGAGTCACCAAGTGAGTTTATGCAACAAGTATAAGGTGATAGTGATAGGTCACCCCCTGTTACGCCAATCTTGCATTTACTTTCCTTGGGATTTGGTCAAGTACAGATTGTGCGATAATAGGTAACAATAAGGATGTGATTCGTGATTTGAAGTCTCAACTGTCAATTCAACTTGACATGAAGCAATTGGGGGTTGCAAAATATATCTTCGAAATGGAGATTAGGACATATAGAGCAATTAGAAAGCTTTGGTTGAGCTAGAGTAAGTATGTAAACTCTGTGATACAACATTTTCACATGGCCAATTGCATACCATTGAGTATTTTAATTTCTATGGGAACTAAGCTTTCAGTTGAGCAGTGTCCTACAACACTCATAGAGATGGAGAATATGGCTTATGTTCCTTATGCTAGTGTAGTTGGTAGTTTGATATGCTATGGTTTATACTAGAATAAACATTGCCCATAGAGATGGAGGATATGTCTTATGTTCCTTATACTAGTGCAATTGGTAGTTTGATGTATGCTATGATGTGTACTAGACAAGGGATTGTCCAAGTAGTGGGAGTCTTGAGTTGATTCATGGTTAATCTTGGACGAGAACATTGGGCTGCAATGAAGAGGCTCTTCATACATTTGTGAGATACTTCTAAATATTCCATTTTCTATCATAGTGATGTTTTAGGGGACCTACACTCTATGGATATATAGGGTTATGTGGATTTTGATTGGGTAGGGGATCTAGATAGAAGGAAATCTATGAGTGAATACATGTTTTGATTGTTTGGTGGAGTAGTAAGTTGGATGAGTAGGCAATAAGATGTGGTCTCTTTGTCCATTGTAGAGGCAGAGGATATGGAAGCTACTTAGGCCTATAAGGTTTCCATTTGGAATATGCAATTGTGTTTAGAAGTAGGGCTAAGTCAGAGAGCTATTACAATTCAATGTGATAGTAACAATGTCATTTGTCTAGCTAAGAACCCAACCTTTCATGCGAAGACAAATAATATAGATATCCAGTACCATTTCATTAGGGACATGGTAGAGGATGGAAATGTGATACTAGAGAGAGGTGACACTTTGTAAATTGGTGTAGATGCATTAATGAAACTAAATTTAAGTGGTGCTATGATTCTATGGGCCTTATGGCCCCTAGCAATTAACTCATAGTTTGATGCATTCTCCCTTATAGTCTTGCAAGGTATATGACAAGTAGGAGAATGTTGAGATAGGTGTGTCATACACATTGTAGTCCTATAGTGAATTAGATAATGATTGTTGAGTAGTAATAGGTAATAAATGCATAGTGGTAGTAGGGAATAAATGCAAAGCGGTAGTAGGGAATAAATGCAGAGTAATAGCATGAAATAAATGTTAGCCAATAGCAGGGAATAAATGAAAATCACTAGTAGGCAATGAAAGCTAAGCAATATTAGTTGGCCAATTACATGTTGGTGTTTTCAGCATGTAGAATTAGAAAACCATAAATAGTCTATGGTTTTGTCATGCATGTTTATTTGGTGCGAGGGTTAGAGGAAAACAAAGTGTGAGTTTTAGCTTACTATTATGTTGTTGAAATTTCTCTGAAATCCTTATACTACTAATGAACACTCTTGTTGAGAGAACAAAGACTTTGTAATGTATTATAACCATTTAGTTGTTGAATAATAYGTTGAGTGTGCTYTAAAGTGTGRRATTTTTCTCTYTAAAGGGTYTTCCCTRAAAAAMCATTGTCTAATGGTTGTATGTTTMTGTGTTGTTTATTACTACAACTATGTTTATTTATTTCTTGCACATTATTCTCTCATTGATTAGTGTAGGAAGTGTATTATGCACCTCTGCTTCCTTCCATTTGGTATTAGAATGTTAAACCCATAGCAAGAGAAGTAACGTTGAAAATCACAAAGCAATCACAAAATGCACAACATGTTTTTACCTTGGAAACCCTTTACTGGGATAACCGTCTTTCAAAGATATATCTTCATTCACCTTGGCCAACATGGACAAGTCATCCACATAATAGGACACTTAAGGCATTTGAAAATGGAGTTCTTCAAGCCTTTAAATAGGCTTTATCACATGTTAATTCCATGGTAAAATACCATGTGTAATGCACCATATCTTGGCCTTAGACGGTTAGAACTTTGATTTCACCCATCTTAGTGATTCATTGTTTAGTAATTATTTGGGCTTAGTTAAATTGATATAGACATTTGAGATGTGTATATCTGGACCTATTTATGTGTTGCATAATGTTATTTTTACTATGATATGTTCACGATGATGATAGTTATGTTAATTGTTCAAACATGCAAATTTAAATGTGGAATTTAAGTCCATGGATACCAATTCAAAATTGTGTTTTGAATGTATAACAAATGTGATGCATGGTGTTGATAAGCATACATTGATTAATTGAATGTCAATACACATATGGATTCTCATACAAAATTTGTTATGTATTTGAATGGATATGAGTATTGGTGAGCTAATGTACAGGTCAACAAGCTATGTAATAACCAAATGATTGTATTTTTGAGGTAACTTGAAGTAGGCCTCAAGAAGATAGTGTATGCTATAAGTTGTATTTATGATTTAACTTATGATTCCAAATATTGCTATGATCTGTGGTAAGTGTGGTTTTGACAGGATGCACAACTTGCCTAGAGTGGTTATTTGATGACATGACTCTAAGAATAGTAGTTGCACAGTATGGCTTGATATATGGTGTTGACCCTAGTTCTATCAGGAAGGGTGGATGTATTGTCCATCGAGTATCCTATTGACCATAGTTGTATTGGGAGGGGTGGATGTATTTCCCACCATTTATCCTCTGAAACTTGGATTCATGGGAGAGTTGAGTTAAGCCACACTCCCCTAGACATGTGATGGTGCCTACCAGTTGCCTATTGGGGAAGCTTGGTCAAGATAGTGGCACTTCTTCTTACGACTTTTATTTGGAGTTAGGTCAATATAGATGATGCTCTAGCTTAGTTCGACAGAGGAAAATATAGGATGTGGAAGGTGAAAGTAGGGTAGGGAGGAAAGATTATTCAATGTTAGTTGAGAATACTACTTGGGGATTAGAGGTGCCACTCTTGTTTTCTCACTTGGTTCCTACCATGTTTAAAACCATCATTTTTATACCCTTTTTATAATTTTAGTGTGATGATCAATTATTTATGAATTATTGTAGTTTTGTTAGTTAAGCTTACCAAATATGTATTTACTTGATTTGTTGTCATGCTTGCCTTGTTGACATCGTACATGAACTGTGCACTAGAGGCATTGATTGTTTATCGTTAGTACATAAGCTATGTGTTTGTTAGCTATGCATACATACTCTATGTATGTACACTAGTACAATTAATTGATGTATTAATTACTAAAATAGTCTATTAACTATTTAATTGAATGGTTTAATGATTATGTAAATTATATTGTATACATAAATATCTAATAGCATTAGATACCTTCTTTGATTTTGATTGATGGTCCATGTGATGAATTAAATGAGTATGGTAGGTTGTCATAAATTTTGAGGAAAATTGTAGGTTATATTTATATGCTAGCATGAGAAGAAATACTTTGCATTCTATTTATTTTTATTTTATGTAAGTAATTTATATTTGAGTTTTATTTTCACTTTTTCCCAAAAAACTAGAAGAGGGGAGGTTGATGACTAATAATGAGGTTGGTTGAGGAGACTTGGAGAAGGGGATAAGAAAACTTGATAAATAGGAAGAGGAAGTGGTGTTGAAGGGGGGGAAGAGGTTGGAGCTTGTGGGGAGTTTGGATTATTCATGGAAGGTATATTTCTTGTGATAATCTTCTTAGAGCATATTTGCTTTGTTGTTTTTGGAGTCATGGGCATAGAGGGCCAAGAAACTGAAAATTTTCTTGGAGCCAGGAAGTCGACTAGGCTCCTAGTTGGCTGGGAGGATAATTTCGTTGTTTCACTCTAGGCAAGTGGGAAAAAATTTGAGAAAATAATGCTTGGAAGCATCTTCCTACTACTGACAGGACTACATTGCAAATGATTAGCTTTAATAGACCAAGGAGGAGGTATTTTTTTACTATGTATTTGTTATTCCATTTAAAGAGTAAAAAATTGTTATATCAAATCTTTTAATGCTTGTGTGTATAAGTTATCAAATATTATGTCATAGCATCCCATGGAGAGGTGCTACACCATGGGCACGTAAACCACCAATGGTAAACCCATCAATGATTGAGTCAATATTAACCCACTTTTGAACCTGACTTGGGATGACCACCTTCCCACCTCAAAATATATTAACCGGGTATCTAGGAATACAACATGCCCCCTATTATCTAGGTCTATGTCTAGACTTTACACTAGTGATTTATCAAACTAGGGGTAAACATGCCAAAATAGGTCTTACAACCATATGCCTATTTACATGTGATTAACTTACAACTCCAAAATGAATGCTTACAATTGCTTGCCCGAGCATGAATTGCTTGAAAAATCTATCTGCTTCATTACCCACATACCATCTGCTCTATCCACAACTCCCATCATCAAACCACTCTTGCTAGAGAGTCTAGGTTTGCCTTGCTATGATACCAAATGTAAAATTTAAGAGAGAGACATAACATATCGAGATAGGCACAAGAAACACAAACAAGCATATAGATCTCAATATTTACCCTGAATACTCTCACCCAGAAAACCAACACCCAAATAGATATATACTATTTCATTGGCCAAGTTAACCAAACACTAGGCCACTTAAGCATTTTACAATGGAGTTCTTCAAGCCTATAAATAGGCTTCATCACATGATAATATCATGGCCAAATACCATGAGTTTCCCAATACTATGGACCTATAAATCACCAATGATAAACCCATCACTGATAGAATCAAGGTTAACTTAATTACTCAATCACTAGGTCAATATTAACCCAACATGTGATGCAACATTGACGAAGAGTCTAACTTCGTTCACCACCAAAGAAGATTGGTTGTGATGAGATTGTTGCCACTTAATTTTAATAACCAAGGAGAGAATCAGCTTTCCACTAGCTAATGTTTAATATATTCGATGAATGCTAGAAGAGTGTACACTTGGCAAAAAAGTTGGGTGCATGTTTTCCTTGATCATCATTCAAATTCAAAGATAACCATATGACATGAATCACTAAGACCGAAAATTTCAATGATGGGATACCCTCCTGTGGGTTTCTAAAGGGATTTAAGAGGAAATTCGATGGGATGCACCTTTTCTTTTCAGTTTTGTCAAAGGAGATCGGATCCTTTGCTAAGTAATTGACCTTTCAACGAGCATGGAAGAAAAAATTGTTAGTGAAAGTGCAAAAATGCATTGCATTCTGTTGTTGTAGGCCCTTTTCCTTTGCTTCGATTTAACTCTTCATGTGAGGTTTTCAATTTTGAGAGGAAAATATTTATTATATACAAACTTTTTAGTTGCAACTTTACTTTAATTAAATAATATTTAACCATGCATGATAATTATTTACTCTAGACTTTCTCTCGTTCAATGACAACCACACTCTTGTTATCCATTTACTTTAATTAAATAATATTTAAATGTTCATATAATATATGATTATCTCTTATCCAATTAAAACCACACCACATCCCAATACTAGAATAGAAATGCAAACAGTGCTCACCAACTACGTTTGTCAACAAAACCACCCCCAAGCCATTTCATGTCAATCTAATAATGAAACGACTTTTCACAAAACAAAAGGTCATGTCATTCTCATAATAAAACGACTTTTCACAAAACAAAAGGTAGTGTATACATCCATGTTTCCATGTTTACCCTCACTATTTCTTTTCAATCAAACTTTCCCATTCTTGTTATATGTAATTTTTATGGGAAGATAAAATCTAGAGTTTTGATTCACAAGCTTTTATATTTTTCATTTATAAAGTAATTTGGTATGATAAAATTATATTTTTATTTAGAAAGTTATTTGGTGGGTAAAATCAAGAGTAGAAATCTGGCAAAATTAACTAAACAAATTATTTAGTGTTTATGTCAATTTTTCAAAAATGTTCATCTATCGTGTATTAATAAATTTAATAAATTTAGAGGTGAATTTTTCCAATTGGTTGGAAATAACACAACCAATGATTCTTCGCTACCACTAGTATTGTGGGAACTTTTTAGGGTCCTAACCCGCACATAGGTAGAACAATATATTCAGATGTAATAAAGGTCAACATTAATAAGGCTTTCCAATAAAATAGAAATAAGTCGAATGTAAGAAGACCTAATATAAGCTTCCGCTTCTAGAAGGATCTTCCTCTAGATGCTTCTTTTGATAGACATATTTAGTATAAATAGGAGTCGAGGGTATGACAACCCTAGCTTGGATATTATTGTAATAGAGCTCTGCTCGATTGGAGGTTGCCCCCCTCGAAGAGGCCCGTGAACATTGCTCTCAGAATCAAAGTGTTATTTCTATTGTTATTCTTATATCATTTCAGTGTTATTGTGGTGATTGTTATGGTTATATTGTTTTTATTCTACCATTTCTAGCATTTTATTTCTGTTATGCATACTTTTTATATCTGGTATATTACAAGTGGTATCAGAGCACTTTCCTCGGCAGAAATTGTGGGTTAATTTTTTTCTCAAGGTAGAGATGTATTCCGACGTCTTTAAGCCACAGGGATCTATCGTTACGCGCATAAACCCGCGGTTGAGGGATTCATACACGCATGAAATACATGTGGTACTTAAGTGCACATCTGTTGGCCACCCTTGTAACCCCTATTGGTACCCCTTTGAGTGGTAGCGCATTAGACATCACTTGTGTACGGATCGACCTAGATTACTTGAAGCCCTCTTTAGATAAACTGATCGATCGATTGAATGCTATAGTTCCACCGAGAACAACACTCGGGAAGATACTCTCTAGTACCTGGGTAGTCGGGTAGTACGGCTAAGGGCATGGTCTAGCCTCCTTAGTTAGTGCCCTGAGATATTGGGTCGAGTACTACTATTGGACCCCACATGTATATCAAAGAGCTATAGCACAGGGCAAACCCTTTTTTGTAGAACCCTTAAATACCTAACCCTTGGGGACAGAAACATAAACAAATTAAAACATACAAGATCTATTGCCGTGCAACTGTGTTCGGGTTGCCAAGTCATTACACATTTATTCTTGGTTAAGCATTTGGGCATTTCATCACTGCATTATTCTTCAGACCGAAGTATAACTCCGCAGGTGTAAAAAAAAAAAAAACCATTATTTGAGACCTATTCCATTGGATTCATCTCTTCGCCCTTATCACATTCATACATATCATTTTTCAGCAAATTTTTTGACCCCACCTGCCCCATTTTGGTTCCCTCGTCATCGTGGCCCATACCTGTAGCCAAGACTGGGAAGCTCGCTTCAATACCTTGCAACTTAATTTCACCGAGACCCAACAAGAAGTGGAACAACTCAGTGCCAATGTTGTCACCATCAATACAACCATGCAGTCCTCAATGGAGGAAATCAAACAAGACCTGACTACCCAACTTGAATCTGTCGTTTCAACACTCTGCACCAAGCTGCATATCCCTACAAATAACCCTTTATCTGACCTGCCTCCACATACTGAAGCTGAAAATTCCTCTCATTCCCATAACTTTCAACACCATCACTTTCAACGTGACCTATGCCTTCCATGGGTGGATGTAACCAAATTTGATGGCTCGGATCCCACTGGTTGGGTAACCTAAATGGAACATTATTTCTCTTTATACGACATTACAAATGACTTGGCCAAAATCCAGTATGGTGTTCTCCATCTAGATCAAGAACCATGGCAATGTTGGCAATGGAGAAAAACTTCTCGTCAAGGGTATATTTCTTGGACACACTTTGTGGCAAATCTTTATGAATGCTTTGACACAGACACCAACCATTTGGGCCGTTTGACAAAGTTGAAACAATCAGGCAAGGTAGAAGAATTTATAGTTGCTTTTGAGCGCTTGGCTTTTTGGACAGAGGGAATGTCTGATGCCTTTTTCTGAGAGTGTTTTATCAGTGGCCTCAAGGATGAGATTTGGGCCCATGTCCTCATGGCTCGGCCTCAGAGTTGGGTGGAGGCTACTAAAAGAGATAAAGAAGCACAACAGGTTGTATCTTCTCGAAACCGGAAACCCTCCTTTATCCCTCGCACTAAACCAGTAAATCCCACTACTCCCTCCTCTCCACTAAAGATCCAAAAATTGACCAAGGCTAAAATGGTTGAATGCCAACTCAAAGGCCTTTGTTATAATTGTGATGACAAATATTTACCGGGCCACAAGTGTAAGGAACAAAAGATTTTTATGGCCATCTCGGAGGACATTTCGGAAGAGGATGTTGAAACTCCCCTTGTGTCTGAGTCACCTGAAACCACTGACATAACCCCTCCCTAAGACCCTCCTGAAGTAGAACCGGTCATTTCCCTAAATTCTTTCACTGGCTTCTCTGCTCCCCAAACCCTGAAGCTAATCGGTTACATCAAGCATAGGAAGGTCATCATTCTGGTTGATAGTGGAAGCACCCATAATTTTATTCATCGTCGCATTGCCCAAGAAACTCATTACTACATCCATGCAGTCAATGATTTCCAAATCATGATTGCCAATGGTGGCTCCATGAAATGTGGAGGGCGTTGTGAAAATCTGTGTCTTCAAATTGGTGACTACCACTTGAAATCTCATATGTTTGCTATCGACATGGGCAGTTGTGACATTGTGTTGGGTGCAGACTGGCTAAGGACTTTGGGTCCCATTCTCATGGATTTTAAGGAATTAACCATGTAATTCGACCAGGAGGGCCAACAACATAAGTTCCAAGGCATCACCGTCAGTTCACCTGAGATCATTAGTTCCCATCGCATGGAAATGCTGCTCAAAAAAGGTCATTCTGGTGTTATTGCCCAACTCCATGCCATACAAGCAACAGAGACACCCTCGGTGTCGCAAGACCTCCAATCCATCATTTCTAAACATCAAGTGATCTTTTCCACTCCCTAGGGACTCCCTCCTTCCCATGATGTTCATGATCATTCCATTCCCCTTGTACCAAGAAGCCTTCCTCCCAATATTTGTTTGTATTGTCACCCCTTTTCCCAAAAAAATGAAATGGAGAAAATGGTCCAGGAACTCCTTAACGTAGGCGTTATCCGCCCTAGTATGAGCCCCTACTCTTCTCTTGTCATCATGGTCCTGAAGAAATAAGGTTCTTGGCGAATGTGTCCTGACTTTCGTGCCCTCAACAAACTTACCATTAAAGACAAATTTCCCATTCCTATCATTAATGACCTCTTGGATGAATTGAGTGGCGCCTATTTCTTTACTAAACTTGATCTTCATTCTGGCTACCACCATATATGTATGAAAGAGGTAGACATTCCCAAGACTTCCTTTAGAACTCATGAGGGCCACTATGAGTTTTTGGTCATGCCCTTTGGCTTGTGTAATGCTCCCTCCACCTTCCAAAGCCTCATGAATCATGTATTCCGTCCTTTTCTCCGTCATTTTGTCTTAGTTTTCTTTGATGATATCCTCATCTATAGCAAAACCCGGACAGACCATCTTGCTCATGTGGATCGAGTTCTCCATCTACTATCTCAGCACCGACATTTCCTGAAATAGTCTAAATGTGCTTTTGGTGCCTCAGAAGTCGAGTACTTGGGTCCTCTGGTTGGCAAGGACAACGTCAGGGTGGATCCTAAAAAGATTGAATCTATGCAAGACCGGCCTCACCCAAAGACTCTCAAAAGATCGCGTGGATTTCTGGGCTTAACAGGTTATTATCGCAAGTTTGTTAAGAATTATGGAAAGATTGCAACACCTCTCACTGAATTCCTAAAAAATAACTCTTTCACTTGAACTCCAATAGTTGCTCAAGCTTTTCAAACCTTGAATATGGCCATGTGCACCACTCCAGTCTTGGCCCTTCATGATTTCACAAAGACCTTTGTCTTGGAATGTGATGCTTCAGGGAAAGGAATTAGTGTTGTCCTTATGCAAGAGGGTCGACCTTTGGCCTTTACCAGCAAGCAACTGTCTGAAATAAATCTGGGCAAATCAATCTATTAAAAGGAAATATTGGCTATTCTGCATGTCGTTGATCTGCGACGCCCTTATCTATTGGGGCAATGCTTCCAAATTAAGACAGACCATCAAAGCCTCAAGTATTTTATGGAACAATGCATTTCCTCCCCGGAGCAACAAAAATGGGTGACTAAGCTCTTTGTATATGATTATGAGATCATTTACAAGAAGGGAAAAGACAAAGTGGTTATGGATGCACCTTCCCGAAAATATGAATATGACGGATCCATTTTTTCTCTTTTCTTCATTGTACCAGATTGGCTCCAAGCCGTTCGCCAGGAATGGCTACACAATCCCAAAAGTTCGCATCTGATCCAACAATTGCAGTCGAATGCTCCAGCTTCCCCAGGGTACTCGTGGCTCCATGATGAGCTTTGATACAAAGGTCGTTTGTATTTAAGTAAACAATCGAAACTTAAATCCACGGTACTTTCTGAGCTTCATGCTACACCCACTGTTGGGCACTCTGGGTTTACCAAAACCTATGACAGGGTCAAATGTTCTTTTTTCTGGGATGGTATGAAACAAGACATTCGTAATTTTGTCGCTAAATGTGATGTGTGTCAACACAACAAGGGCGAAACAGTCAAATATCCGGGCACACTACAACCGCTTCCAATTCCACCTGCTATTTGGAGGGATATCTCTATGGATTTTATTACAGGCTTACCCAAATCGGGAAATAAATCAGTCATCATGGTGGTTGTTGATCGCCTTTCCAAGTATGTTCATTTCTGTGCTCTTCAACAACCATTTACAACATCCATGGTGGCTCAACTTTTCATGGATTAGGTCTTCAAGCTTCATGGCATGCCACATTCTATTGTTTCTGATCGTGACCCAACTTTCACCAGCAATTTTTGGCAAGAACTGATCAAGCTACAAGGCACCCAATTGCATCTCATCATAGCTTATCATCCCTAGACTGATGGTCAAACGGAAGTTGTCAACAAGTGTTTGGAAACATATTTGAGGTGTTTTGCCTCGGAAAAGCAAAATCAGTGGGATCAATGGTTACCCCTAGCTGAATGGTGGTACAACACTTCATACCATACAGCTACACGCATGACTCCTTTTGAAGCAGTATATGGACAAAAGCCACCTTCAGTTCTCTCATACTTACC
>JZKD02S2363801.1:15802-30561 GCA_000966675.3 Picea glauca
GGAAGAAAAGGGTCTTGGATATGGCCGTGAGGAAAGCCCATAATGAAGACCAATTGCCTGTTGAGCCAAACTACTATGGGAAGGAAAGTCCCATGCTCGTGACTCTGTTTCATGTGTGGAACAGATCTGAAATTAAATATGGAATTTGGAAAATATGTGGGTGAAAGATTTGTAATAAAAAAATTACGAATTTGAAATCGATGATGATATTTCATAATTTTTGTGTACCTGTAATACATGCAAGACAAAAAGATCTGTCTAGGGACGACAGATCAAGGGGGTCAAGCTGGAAATCATGAAAGAGGCTATTGTTGAGACATGAAAACCCTATGGTAAGCCATGATCACCCCAGAACACGTTGTGTTGTGGTAGCACAAGCCAAAGGGACGTCTCGGTAGAGCAAGTCTGAGGGACGCCCCGACTGTAAGGATCAATGAAGTCTCTGAAATTATTCCAGTGCGGGAAAGCCTTGGCAAGGCAAGATGGATCACTCGAGGAACTGTATAGCAGAGAAGGGGATGCCTTTGACAAGGGTGAGTGACCGCAAGGAAGAAAGAACTTTGACAATTCTCCTACACTATTGATTGGGATCATGCACACAATGGGTATGTCCAGAAAAAACAGTGAGCCAAGAAAACAAGACAACCATGTGATACAAATCAACGAATTGCACAGATGAGTATTATGCTAAGTTATGAAATTTTCTTGAATTTTATAGAACATAAATATGTTTTCGCATGAAAATTTTATTAATGTGCTTGATGTCCAAGAACTAGTGAAGACGGGTGAAGAAGGCCAAGATTATGAAAAGGACCTGACGAAGAAAGAGGGTCGAGACTTATGAAGCAATTGAATGAGAAAGACATGACATGTGTTACTGAGAAAGAACATCAAGGACGGTGTTCCTTTTAAGGGGAAGACGATTGTAATACCCATGTTTCCCCCAGCTTGTAATTAATCATTAATTAGGATTACCATGTTATGGCATGTGAACAATATAAATGTATTTTGTTTAGATTTCCAACAATTGACTGTGGGGGTGAAGCCTTGAAGTAATGGCCATGATATCACTAGAGGAAAGAATAGGAAAATAATAAGAGAGGGTTCATTATGTCAGATGATCCCAAATTTCCCCTTGTTGGGAATAAAAAAACCCCTCCGGACCCCAAGGAGAGGAATCAATTAATGATGGAAGGACTGGTGGTTGAATAATCAACCACCCCCATGAATGGAAGCATGGTCTGGCTGAGGAGATAGGAAGTTGTCAGCCCGAAGTAACACAAAGTCCTGCAGACTTGGGCTAACTCGAGTTTCCTTCCGATAGAAGGAACCAGATAGGTCAAGAACCATCATGGGAAAGGCATGAAGGAGGAGATACACACATAGACAGTTGAGGGAGAGGCGCGTGAGACTCTGCAGAGAGAAGGAGGGACACCAGAAAAGAGCGCACGCACAGAGGGGAACACGCAACCCAGATATGCAAAAGAAAATAGAAAGGTCGTGAGCTTGATATTGAGGAAGCATCTGATAAACCTTGCAGGTTTGCTGTGACAAAGAGAGGATCTCTGAGATATGGCATAAATTTCCCAGGTGATATCATGGCTTGGCACGAGGGTGGCCAGAGTGCTAAGAGTGAATTCCTCTGAGCCTATGGTTGGGTGGAATGGAGAACACCCACAATGACTTGGTTGGTTGTAGCTTGTAATAGACACATACTTCTTATTCCCTACTTAAATTGGAATGTATGATTTGAATGTTTATGTCTATGACTAAGATTTGTAGTGTTTGATTCATAAGGAAAATGCTTAATTTTCTTCTGTAAATTGTTGCCTTCGAATGGTTATAAGATGATCAGTGTGACCTCTGGGCTGGTTGGGAAATCCTCAAGGTATTCTTCCCAGGGATTAACTTCACAGTACTAGAGTCAAGGAAGACTTTACAAGACTGCTACAATTTTGTTGACCCTTCGAAAGTGCCTTTCCCTGTGTTAGAACCTAAGTTCTGTGAGTGGAGGGTGCTTCCTTCAAACCAATAGCCTAAGATACCACAGGCTCATTCCCACGACCTTAACCAAATCTCGGCTAAGGGTTGAGCTTACTGCCTGAGACTCATTAGAGGGTCCATATGAGCAAGGTCTGGGAACCATGTGCTAGCCGAAAGGAGCTAAGCCTTTATAGCTTTGAAACTCTGGGAGTTCAGAGCTCCGAGGTGTTGCGATCTTAACCAAATCTTAGCCAAGAGGTGTGATTGTATTCTTTGGGCCTTGACAAAGCTCCAAGTAACCAAGGCCTAAGAACCCTGGGTTAAGTTCAGAGGGAGCTAAGTGTTTGGGACTCCAGGAGTTTGGAGCCCTAGGGAAATAAGTATTGCAAAGACCAAACAACGTTGAAGACAACCTGTCGAGTCGGTGGCTTGACGGTGGACCGAAAACTGGCGGTCATTTACCCGTTACCATGGGACTCGTCCCCCCGTTGGACTTCGATCCACTTACCAGTCACGAAGCGACGCGGGCCGTATATGTAAGGACACTCATGAATTTCCCTAACCGTTAGATCTACGTCGAGGTCAGTCCGATGTTGACTGCTCTGGGAGAACAAAGGTGTTGCACCTCCAAAACTCTCGAAGGCCGAATTTACGGAGTGAGGTGGATCATTGATCCTCGGATCCCACAGGATCCTTCTTGACCATCTATCTAAGAACTCTGTCGAGAACCCTTCTTAACTGCTCAACCAACCAGGACACGTCGTGAAGCAATACGTGGGCCCCTCTCGTCCCCTGTCAAATGTCGTCTGTTGGACCAGAGCCGTTGGATGAGAGGCTACTTGGCACGAGATCCTATGGTCTAGAGACTTGGCACTTCGGAGGAACTTGGATGAGAGTATTCAAAGTGTGAAGACTCCCGAAGTCGTGAACGATGAAGTAAATCTCAATCGATGACAGGTAGATGACATGTGGCACCAGATCTTAAAGTCTGAAGACTTAACCCTCCAGGGGATTCGAGATATGATGAGTTGATAAGGTCTGAAGCCCGACATTGTGAAGTAACGAGAGCCATGGATCTATGGCTCTACGTGGATAGATCTCGACTGTGAGATCTGAAGGATGTTAGAAGACTGTTTGTCTAGGGTCGACGTGGCTCACTGACATCATCCAGGGTGACGTGGACCCACAACTAAGGTGCCACATGTCATCGTGATATGAATGTTTTGCATACCCCTTATGCCTAATAGAGCATGACACGTGTCACCCCCTATTGAGGGCATGTGTCACCCTTGGCCCTTGCTACGTGTGAGCCTCTAGTATGTGCCCGCCTGACCAAAGTGGTTGGTGATGTGACCGAGACTCCGAGAGTCTAGGACTTTAGGACTCTAGAGGTTTGTAGTAGGGTGTCGAGAATAAGTTGGAAGGCTTGGAGCTACGTGGCAGTGTTTCAGAAGTTTGGGATATAGGAGATCCAAAAGAGTTAGGGTGTAGTGTTGTAGAGATACCAAAGAGCCCGAAGACTGGAGCCGCGTGGCAAGCTTGTGAGACTTTGGGAGTTCGGGACTCCGGGAGGTTGCTTGCATAGACAAAAAAGGGTTTCCTAGTGCCAAAGCATTGAACGTCGAATTATCATTAAGAATATGCGTTGATGTGGAGGGAGATTCGCCATAGGTTTATTGGTGGATGGACTTCCGCCATAGGTTTAGGAGAGTTGGAAGCTCCGGGATTTAGGAGAACTCGGGATGATACGTAAGAGTCAGATCCATGTAGAAGCCATGTGGCCCTTGACCAAAAAGTGCTCGAAGAACTGTGGAAGGGCATTTCTTCCAATCCCGAGCTCAGTTTTGAGCATGAGGACAGTGGTTGGAAATCTCTTAACGAGTAGAACGTGATGGAGATCCCAAAAAGAGGATGTGACATGGTTTAGGAAACCAAAATTATGATGCCCCACCCCTAAAAGAGTATTTAGGGGTTGGGTGTGTTACAGTGTCCAAGGATGAAAGATGGTCAAGATTGGTTGATGTTCCCACTCAGGGAAGCATTCTTTCCATCAAGTGGATGGTGCAGTGCTACTCCTTGGTAGGTTTTATTTTAGCATATGTTGATGACATCTTGACATGTTCCTAAGGTTTGAGGGGCTTCTGATTTGTGTGATATTATATCTTCCCCCCAAATGTTCCAAGTCTTTAGTTCAATTATTTTCAGAGTATTTGGATAGTGTGGAAGTCATTCTCATGCCTAGTTAGGTGGAATTCAAAGGGAAACGAGGTAGGTTTGGATTTGTCAAGACACCTTATTTGGAGCTAGATTTCTCAGGATACTTGTATTGCAAAATTGCCATGCTTCTAGGCTCATTGTTTGAGTAAGAAGGGCATTATCTTCTGGCAAGATTTGTTCGATACAATTGTATGTTCCTGCAAAGATTGGTGTACCTTGTCACATGACTATAGCTTACTTCCCCAAGACATATCATTTATTATAAAACTTGTTGGGTTAATCCTCCAATAGGACCATTACATAATGAATATCATGATGTCGAGACTATATTGGAGGGATTAGCGTTGGAGTTTTGGTCGACCTCTACCACAATGTGATTCACATATGATCTATTTAATTTTGGATCAGTGACATGTGTTAGCTTGTGTTCTCAATGCACGGTGAGTTTCAATGATCTAGAAGATACGTGGGTGCAGAGACTACATAATGTCTAGTCCATTATCCTTTCTTATAGTTTGTAGGTCTTTGCATGGGTTATTGCATATCAAGGGATCCCCTCGAAAAATAATGGGATTTCTTGTGGTCTTTGCCTCTTTTACCAACATTACAAGATGTTGAAGCATATCTTATGGGATTGTTAGTTTGTTAAGAGATGTTGGAAATATGTCCAAGATCAATATTTCACTATACTTCAAGGAAGGATTCATTGGTGGGCAACCTTTTGTGATTGTATTTATATTGTTCAATCCTCTTTCATTGGGATTTGGCAGTGCATGTGATCCAGATGGATTTCGGTGGCCTCCCACCTATTCCAACTGGCTCATTTTGGCAGTTTTTCAATTTGGCAAATTTTTTCTAGTTTTCGGGTCCCGAACTTCCAGAGTCGTTTTGAAGCCCTAAACAATGTTTTTAGGGCTTGCCACAGTCAAATTGGGGATAAATTCAAAGTTTGACGACAACATGTGTAGTCCTCCGATATACCTTTCCAACAGGCTATCGTGTGTCTAAAACGAAGATCGTATGCAAAAGTTACGACACCGAGAAGTTGATGTGCTAACTTACCCCAACGGGACCCACATGACTTTTGGCGCTTCATCTCCTAGGGTTAGGTTTTTGGATTTCTAGGTTTTTGGCATTCCTGTTTATTGTAAAAAGGATTGGAGAGCCTCATTGTAATCATCTTCTTGCTAATGAGTGCAACCATTGCATCTCACCTCAAAGATAAGCCACCACCATTCTAGCAAGCTTGTTTCAGTCTGCATTTTACAGTTTCAACATATTTCCTTATTGAATAGAAGCCAGTTTTATTGTATCTTTGTTATTGTTTCTTGTGTTTCTGTGTTAAGAATAATAATAATCTATATTCAATTCGTTTTTCTCATAAAATCCAGATTAGTGGTATCAGAGCGGTCTGCTCCTTGTCGTTCTTAATACATGTCCTCGACGAGGTCGGGGTACAAAGAATTGGGTCTCGAGCTTGTTTCTCTTGAGGACAAAAGATCTCACATGCCCAAGCGACCTCTCATGGAGGGATAAAATAAAAATGAAGGGACATGAGATCCTTTCAAAATGTTTCTTGAGGAAGCCCTCACGCAACAAAGGAATGAGATGATGGATAGTTTTGCGCAAATCCTTTGGCGGCTACCAACAAGCGATGCATCTTCCTCGAGTGGAGGCACCGCCCCCTTCAAGGTACAAATCAACTTTGATATTCTTATATTTGAAGGTCAGATAGACACATATGTTGTAGACAAATGGTTGAATATACTAGAAGGGTATTTTTCTATCCATAACTTTTCGAACAAAGAAAATATTACTTTTGCGCTCCTCAAAGTTGTTCCCCATGTTAAAGATTGGTGGGAGACTTTCTGTGAGCAAAATGAAACAAAGGAACCCTCATTATTTACAGTCGTGGTCACCTGGGAGTCCTTCAGGGATGTTATTAAGGAACAATACTACCCTGTTGAAAGTTATGACGACCTATATACAAAATTGACCACACTGCGGTAGGAAAGAGACCAAGCAGTGCTAGAGTTCACAAATATCTTCCATACCTTGTGCACCAAGCTAGGTATCGAATATTTTGAGTGACATCTGGTGCTCAAGTATCATGGTGGTATGCATAGATACATCTAGGCCAAAATGGAGTTTCTGCACATCTCATCCTTGGGTGCGACCTATCAATATGTCATCAAAATCGAGCAGAAGATTAAACAAAAGATGCAACAATTTGGGCTTGGGAACCCCGCACAACAAAAGCAAGGAAAGGGTAGCCCCAACCCGTAGAACAAAGTACATAGCAAAGATAGACAACCTTAGGACAACCAGTCTAAGCCGCAAGCAAATAAGGACACCGGAAAGACGAAGAAAGATACCAGGAAGTGGTGCAACTTCCATAAAAGCCCCTAGCATAACACTATTGATTACCACTCAAAGAAGTCACTGGTGCATGAGGTGAAAGCCTCTAAATCAGATGTGGGGTTTCGACTCTGAGTTAGAACCAAAAAGGGGGAGACAAATCATTGACGTGGAACCCAATGCCACCATTGCTACCACCAAGATCCAACCCAGTGAACCAGACGAGCCAGAGGAAGGCGAGGACCTCTTTCATTCACAGATGTGGGTGAAAGGCACCCCGCTGCACTTCATTGTTGATAATGGTAGCCAGAAGAACCTCATCTCAATAGAGATCGTCAAGTGGCTAGCCCTGCCGACAACATCGCACCTGCAACCCTACACCATTGGATGGCTTCGCCAAGGAAGCGATCTCCATGTCAGCCAATAATGACGCTTGTCATAGGACATTAAGCCCTTCAAAGATGAGGCTTTGTGTGATGTTGCTCCTCTCAAAGTTTGTGATGTTCTTTTGGGCCAACCTTATTTATGGAAATGTCATGTTGTATATGAGTCTAGGCCTCACAGTGTTATTATTACTTTGAATAGGAAATTGTACAGGATACCTGAGGCAATCCCACCTAGTGATATTTCCTTGATCTCTACGAAGCAATGCAGGAAGGTCATCTCTTAGATTTGGGAAGTTTGTCTTCTTCGTGATTCACTGTCAGAGCGAGCGAAAGATTGCAACCACATCCAGGGCCTCTGCAACTGACTTCTCCACACAGCCAAAGCAAGTGGATAAGGTCGTGGAAGAATACAAAGACATATTCTCCTCACCTACCGGGGTGCTTCTACACTTTCATGTCAAGCATCCCATCGATCTGACCCTCGACGCACCGCTACCCAACGGGCCAATCTATCGCTGCTCTCTATTAGAGAATGAGGAGATCAAGCGATAGATCGAATAACTACTTCATAAGGGGCACATATGTCCCATCTCATCGCCTCGTGGGAACTGAATCATGCTGGTGCAGAAGAAAGATGGGACCTGACGACTCTGCATTAATTAACGGGCCCTAAATAAAATTACAGTTAGGAACCAATACCGGATTCCCTAAATCGACGATCTCCTTGATTAGCTCAAGGGGGGGAAATACTTCAGTAAGATTGATATGAAGTCTGGCTACCACCAGGTCCCAATAGAATGGACAGATGTATGGAAGACCACCTTCAAGTCAAAAGAAGGTCTTTTTGAATGGTTGTTCATGCCTTTTGGTTTGAAAAATGCTCCAACAAATTTCATAAGGATGATGGACGATATGTTGCGACCTTTCACCAATGCTTTTGTAGTGGTGTATTTGGATGACATCCTCATCTACAACAAGACTTGGGCATAACACATGCAACATATTTAGCAGGTTCTGCACACCCCGCGACAATAGAAGATATATGCCATCTTGGAAAAATCCTCCTTCGGCATGGACAGGTTCCAGTACCTAGGCCACATTGTTGATCAACATGGTGTGCATATGGATCCAGCTAAGATCGAAATCATCCATGATTGGCCATTCCAAACCACACTCATTGAGCTTCAGAGCTTCTTAGGCCTTGATAATTTCTATCGCAGGTTCGTGTTGGGATTCTCCCATATTGCATGGGCCCTCAACTAAGTAATTAGGGGTGGTGGTAAGGAAAAATTTGTGTGGGGTGTATCCCAATAGAAGCATTTGATGATTTGAAGCAACACTTGTGCTCAACCCCAATAATTTCATTACCAGACCTACAACAACCCTTTGAGATTGAGACATATGCTTCAGACTATGCTATGGGCACAGTCCTCACTTAGCACGACCACCCCGTGGCCTATCATAGTGAGACACTATCATATGTCGTTCGTAAGTACCCTACTTACGACAAAGAAATGTACTCCATTGTGCAAGCCTACCGCCAGTGGAGGCATTACATTCTTGGGAAGGAGACAATCATCCACACTGATCATAAGCCATTGTAGTTCATGCAAACATAAGGAAAATTGTAGAATGACCGCCATTAGAAGTGGTCCACATACTTGCAGCAGTTCCACCTCAGCATCAAGTATAAAACAAGAAGTACCAACTGAGTTGTTGATTGCCTCAGCCGACCTCTAGTCATGACACTCACCACAATGCTAAACTCTTGCGGCCATGAGACCTCTGGATGGCCCCACCTCTATGAGACTGATCCTGACTTCGCCACCACCTACCAAATGTCGGGCACAAACTCATTTGTCACTAATTTCCATCTTCGAGACTGGTTGTTGTGCCATCTGGGCCATCTCTGTGTTCCATCAAGCGAGAGATCAAAGTTGATCTAGGAAGCCTTTGGTCACTGCTGGACACCAAGCTCACTAAATCCATTGTTTTCCACCCCCAAACAGATGGTCAAACTGAGGTCGTCAATTGGATGATCGTGCATATCCTGCACATTTACAGTTCCAAGTACCCCCGCACATGGGATGAGAGTCTTCCCTATGTTCAACATAACTACAATCGAGCATTACATAGCTCAACTGGCCACAGCCACTTTCAGGTGGGGTTGGGATTCCAACCATTGGGTCCCATGGATGTCGCACTACCCCTTGTAGCCATCGTGACCGACTCGTCACCTTCTCCAACTAAAGTTGACAAAACCACCCAGTTCATTGAGCGGATCCAACACATCCGCCAACAGGTTCATGATATTTTACAGAAGTCTAATGCCAAGTACAAACAACGCCATGATCAACACCGGGTGCCACATAAGTTTCAGGTGGGAGACAAAGTTTGGTTGCACTTGTAGAAAGAACGCCTTACAGGGCCCCATCGAAAGCCTCTCCCACTCTGTTATGAACCTTACACCATCACCAAGGTTGTGGGCAACAATGCTTTGAGCTCAACATTCCCCCTTTCCTTGGCCTACACCCAGTGTTCAACATGGATATCCTTCGACCATATTTCCCAACATTATTGGACACCTCAGAGATAACAGAACAATTGACACCAACATAGCTCAACCTTGACTGCCTGCAACATGAATCCAATGATCATATTGTGGATACACAGGTCAAGGGAATTCACCAGTAGAGGATTTAGCTTTATCGAGTTGTCAAAGCAGGGGCAATTCTTGCACCAAGGCAAGTGACTCACCCGAGGCCAAATTTAACAGAAATTTCCTCATTTGATGGGGGAACTCAATGCAATGGAGACCATTGCTTCCTAAGGGGGGAGGATTGATCCAAATGGATGTCAGTGGCCTCCCACCTATTCCAACTAGCTCATTTCGACAGTTTTTTTCTAGTTTTCGGGTCCCAAACTTTCGGGGCCGTTTTGAGGCCCTAAACAACATTTTAAGGGCTCGCCACAATCATGCTATAAACAGAGCCAGAGTATGACGACAACATGTGTAGTCCTCAGATAGACCTTTCCAACGGGCTATCGTGCGCCTAAAACGAAGATCTATGCAAAAGTTACGACCCTGAGAAGTTGATGTACTAACTTACCTCAAAGGGGCCCACATGACTTTTGGCACTTCATCTCCTAGGGTTAGGTTTTTGGATGTCTAGGGATTTGACATTCCTATTTATTGTAAAAAGGCTTGGAGAGCTTCATTGTAACCATATTCTTGCAAATGAATGCAACCGTCACATCTCTTCTCAAAGATAAGCCGCCACCATTCTAGCAAGCTTGTTTTAGTCTGCATTTTACAGTTTCAACATATTTCCTTATTGCACATAAGCCAATTTTACCATATCTTTGTTACTGTTTCTTGTGTTTTTGTGTTAAGAATAATAATAATCTATATTCATTTCGTTCTGCTCATAAAATATGAATCACCCTGAGAGTTTTTGCTCTATATTCCCTCTGGAAGATCATGTGTAGGTCTATTTTTTAGCATGAGGTCAGTTCTTGCTTACTTTTTGTTCCATGTGGTGTGATGAGGTACATCACTAGTTGTTGGCCAATGATTGCTTACTGATAAAAGATGCAAAAACATTAGATGTAGTGGCTTATTCAAAATTTATTTCTACATTAGTAGTCTTAAAAAAAATAATATAAATTAAGATGTAAAAACCCTTTTGCATTTTTGCTTTGTTTTTTGTAAATACTTTTATGTAAATATATTATGTATCTGTGTGTGCGTGTGTGTAATTGTGTGTGTGCATGCAAACCTTACCTAAACTCATTACACCCTTAAAAAAGGTTTGCACCTAGAAAAATTCTATCAGTCTTGATGCTTGATATATTAGGTTAAGATGGAAATACGTTAGTAATATATATCACTGGATTATCAATGTTTAGACGTGACCATGAAGTATCGTGGCTTCCGAGCTGAGGACTTATTAACCCCTGAATTTGCATGCATGACCCAAATGTGTTATTTCCATTATGCACTCACATGTGGTATACATAGTATGGAAATGATGGAAATGTCCAAGAACTTTCGTTAAAAAGCAAATTTCCTTGGCTATTGTGGCTTGTGGCACATGAAACGACATAATACATGCATGGTTCATTGGATTTGGTAAAAAATGATCAAGGAGCGTGTCATCTTTGACACAATTCACTTTTATTTGAGGGAGTGTGCTCATGACATAATTATTATGAGATTTTTCTAGAATGTGGACCTATTCCTCATGGAAAACCCTTAAGAGTAACTTTAATCCTATAAGACACTACACCTTATTAAGAATATCTAGAAAATTAAGGGTCGAACTATGATAATGTGACTCTTGATCTTGGTTTTTGGATCTTGAAGCTACCTACATGCCTCCATGTTTCCTCTTCACATTCCAAGGTTGCCAAGTTTGCACCTTAGATTATATATTTCCCATAGCTTGTTAATGGTTCAAGAGAGGGTTGAATACTTGGAAAGTGTTTTGAACTAGAGAGATCCTTGAGAGGAAAGAATCCCAAGGAGAATGGATTTGGAGCTACCTCATTGTACCAAGGTGTGGAACTCATTATAAATAATTTCTTATAGAATGAAATCTTCTTCCCCACCCCCACAATGTTTGCTTGTATTGATTTGATGTCGGTTTCATGCATTAGCTTTCATTGAATCATCAAGCAAGCAGATTGAATGGTTTATATCTTGTTTAGTGAGCTAAACCTAGGGTTTTTCATTATAGACTAGGGAAAGCGTTTTTGCTTGTTTTATATGAAATCTTGCTTTGAGCAAGTTGGTTATGCGCATGTTGCTCCTCTTGCTCAACATCAATCTTGGAAGACTCTTCAAGGAGTGCATTACATGTTATTCTATTTATTTCTCTCTCAAAAACCAAATTTAGATTATTTCTTTCTTCTTTGTTGATAGAGTAAAATACATATTTGTGATGTGTTTCACTAGTAATCCAATCTATTAGTGTGGGGTTGCTTAGAACAACATGTACCAAAGTTCCCATCAACGGATTAACAACCTCATTAGGGAAATGCTTCTATCCATTATTTATCTCTTCCATAGATTGGCTTTTAGGGGTTTCTTTCATTTATTTTTCTCTCTATTTTTTGTTAGTAGACTTTTCCTATCGGAGATCTATGAAAAAACAATGTTATGACCACATTCCCTACTTTTTTTCCTTAATTTTTCTCTAGTCATGTTTTGTTTTTTGTTTTTCTTATGCATTCATGCTAGTTTCTCGAGAATATTCGCATAATCACGACAAAAAACCTACATAAACCAGCAAGGGTCCTATTATATTAGATTTTGTCTTCATTTGACAAAGTCCTATCAATGATATGAAACATCTTACTCAAGGTCCCATTAAGCCTTTGGCATTCCCATATCCAATTTATGGCACATTAAATCCATTCAATGACCATGAAATCTTAGTTTCTATGCCTTTTATTGTAGAGCTCAATATTCCTTTGGTACTTACACTCTAATCATGGGTATTCCTTCAAAAGTTTCACTCATCACACTCCAATATCTTGTGCAATCCCTCATGTATCATGCATCACATTCTAGTAGGACACATAGTAACTCCATGTATGCATCTCACAGTCTCTCATGATGTCTTCTAGCGAAAATGATCTAAAATTTCTCTTCTTCTAATTATTTAAATGATTTGATTTCTCTAGAGTTGTGTCTGTGATTTTTAAAGGATTATTATCTAGCATACATTAAATTTATTAATACTTTTTATACTTTATTTTTGGTTGGGTATGGAACATTATATTGATTCGACATATGCTAACATTAACATCATGGATGTGACAAATGGGATAAACAATACAATTGCATCAATATTAGTCAAGGTTTGCACCTCAAGGGATTTGATCCTTCTTGGTGCTTGATGGATCCAGGGTTAAGATGGATCTAGGTTATTGCAATTGCAAGCAACCACATTAATTTCTATAAATTAGAAAATATGATTACCCCATTCAAATTTATTAAATGTCATTCATGCTTTGAAAATAAAGTCAGTAACTAATAATAAAGTAACAATAATCAATGATGGAGATAGTGAGTACTAAGAAAGTGATTTGATGAAGATATTGAATAACATATATATCACTTAGTGATCAAACTCGACTTGTCTTCTTTAGCTTTTCGCTTAGCCATACTGACCCCCTTTCCAATATTTTCATATCAATCATATGAAAATGAAGGTTTAAATCATTGACCGTTCAAACATTTGACTTGAGATATCATTGTAAAGGTGAAACCATGCTGCACTTTCTTGCCAATATTTATAGTTTCTTTGTCCAATGTTAATCCCAATGTCTTATGGATTGTTAATATATATTCACATTATATTTCACTTTTTTGCATTGTATTGTTATATATCCACACTATATTTCACTTTATTTGCATTATATTGTTTGTATGTTCACATTCTATTTCACTTTATTTGATTTATATTATTTATATGTTCACATTCTATTTATTTTTTTCCAAAGAAGTTCACATTCTATTTCACTTTATTTGCATTGTATTATGCTTCTCGTATTATGTTTTCATTATATTGTATGCTCTTTGTTCTCATTCTATTCATCTATGTAACCCATTTCATTTTATTCGCATGTCATGTTTTTACATATTATGTTTCTCATAATTATGTTTGAATTCAATTGCATGCTCTTTGTTCTAGTTATATTTGTATATGTAATGTAATTTAATGGTTTCGCCTTAGCCTTCTTTAAGTCTAGCAGAGGGCTAAGGCAAGGTTGTCATTTATTTCCCTTACGCTTCTCTCTTGTGATTGAAGTTTTGAGTAGAGTTATTGTGGATGTAAGAATATCGAGAATTATAACAAGTCTCAGGACAGGTAAGACTGTATGTTTAACTCATATGTTGTTTGTTGATGATGTTTTACTTTTTACAAATGGTTCTGCAAGGGAAGCCAAAAAAGTAAACAAAAACCTGGAAATATTAGCATTGCTATAGGTATGGAAATAAATGTTCATAAATATATTGTATGTTTTAATGAAGTGGAACAAGAGGCTAAAGGTACGATGATGAGGTTTTATCCTTTCAAGCAATCTATTTTTTAATAAAGGTTCAAATATATAGGTTTTATTTTAAATTCAAATGGATATGGGAAGGAGGATTGGGGTTGGTTGTTGGAGAGGATTGAATAAGAGATCATAATTTGTGTAATATGTGGCTATCTAGATGGGGGAGAGTGGCTTCAGTGAAATCATTATTGGTAGCTATCCCAATATTTTGTCACTCTTTGGCCTACATTCCAAAAGGTGTCTTAAAGAAAATTAGGAAAACATGTTTTAAATTTGTTTCTTAGGGGGGAATGAAAATGAGGGTATTCCTCCAGTCAAATGGCGGGTTTAGAAAGGCCAAGTGAGGAAGGTGGTTGGCGCCTGAAGAACATACATTCGTTTAGTAAATCCTTGGCATAACAAAGTTTGTGGAATCTTCTAGCAAACAAGGATTATGGCAACAGATCATTGAGCAAAAATACATAAGGCGAAGGAATTTCATAGATTGGATTAGAAGTCCAAGAAAAAGACAAGATGATTCCATTCACTAGTAATAACATTTCCCATGATTAGGAATAATTTGGAATGAAAAGTTGGGAAGGGAGAGCTTATTGGGGTTGGTTTTGATTCAATCGTGGGTTGTGGAGAAAGCATAATATTGGCAAAGGAAATAATTATATCATCACAAGAAAGAGGTATTTTCACCCTCAATCAAGTGGGAGATCAAAATACAACTAATATTTGGCAGTAGGGGTGGAGGAATGCACT